>JACEIK010007455.1:14818-75448 GCA_018107945.1 Datura stramonium | reverse complement strand
ATACGATTTATGATATGAATTTCATGATTTATCGATTTATGATGTTGGCCGACTAAAGGGCCCTTGATTCATGGCTAATCATGTATGAAAAGTGGATCAACAATGTTAAATGTTTATTTATCCATGAACCTCATGAATGATGTTTATGATTTACGAATAAGCCTAATGTGCATATTTTTGGGAGCAGTTTCTAGCACCAAGTAGCCCGGCGTTCAAAGGACTACGCCGGTGTCTCATAACTACGTGCCACCATAGGTTCACAATGATACATTACAATTTTAATGATCCCCTCTTTCGTGATATCACATAATTTATGTTCCTTGCCTGGCAAGCCAGGGACGACTCTGCCTACTTGAGTGAGATAGTTGGGGCATCATGTAAGGCTCCACCATGATGGTGTCGGTTATGATGAGTCCTCCCATTGTTCTGCATGTTTTATGCATTATTATGTTTATGTTATTTTGGCTCAAGTGATGATTTAATAAAGTTTCTTTTATGACCATGATTATGAACGGATTATGAATGATTTGAAAACCTTGAGCCTTATGTTACGTTATAATATTTATGTTACGAGCAAGTTGTCCTACTCTTATGATTCCTTAAGATCTTTTTACGCATTTTTAAATGTCCGTTTTACTTACATTTCATACTATATACATTCCATGTACTGACCCCATACCCTATGTTGTATCGTTTCATGATACAGGCTCCGATATTCAGACCTTTGGTGAGTCCTCATTCTCTAAGGATCGGTTTGATATCAGTTATCTTTTCATGCTCAGTTTTCTAGACTTGCTAGGTTAGTTGGGGGTGTTGTCCCATCAACCCATCGGATATGTTAGAGGCTTTCAGACTATGTATAGACATCAGTTGTTATGGATGTAGTACGTTCCTCTTTCCATGTCATGATATGTTTATGCTTCCACTATGTTGTTATGCTAAGTATTCTAATTTATTGATATTGAGTTGGATGTATGTTCATGTCATGGGTTGGCTTGGAGTCTCTCGGGGCTCCTTGTCTCGTGTTACGATTCGGGACTACGTTCAGGTCTTGACAAACTTTGTATCTGAGTAATAGGTTTGAAGTGTCCTAGGATGTCTAAAAGCCGCTTTGAGTAGAGTCTTTTTCATGGGTGTGGCGCGCGCCACACTTATGATGAAGAGGCTACAAGATGTTTAGGAAATTTTCTCTGCTTTCATGATCTATGTCGTGCGATGAAATGTCTTCCTATCCTTCTAATTCGCACTATTTGTGATTTCAAAATCATGGATCCTCGCAGAGTAAATGGTAGGAGGAATGGGAATTGAGAAGGCCACCAGGATGGCAATGGAAATAGGCACTAGCAGGCCCCACCAGTCTAGGAGCACCATACACCGGAGCCTGTTTCCCATGTTGAGTTTCGGGCAGCTATTCAGATGCTCACACAAGCCTTGACCTCTCAAGTCAATCAGCAGACAGTTGTGCATGTTCCGCAAAATGAGATCACCTAGGTCATGGGGGTGAATGGGTTTGAATGTGCAGAGTTGACCTCATATAAGCTAAAAGGGGTCGCACACATTTTGTTTCATCAATGGAAAGATAGTAGGACCGTTGGAGCAGGTGCTGTCACTTGGGAGGACTTCAATGTTGCGTTCTTAGATTGATTCTTCCCTTGTGAGATAAGGGAGCTTAAGGCAGTTTAGTTCGTGAATCTTAAGCAAGGAAGGATGACGGTGCAGGAGTACGCCCTTGAGTTCACTCGCCTATCGATGTATGCCCCAGAATTAGTGGTTGAATAGAGGGTGCGGGTGAGCAGGTTTGTTCATGGTATGGTGGGCTATTTGAAAAAAGATTACAGGACCGCTATGCACATGTCATGGAGAGAGAGGCCAAAAGTTCCCAGACAGATAGCTATGGGTTTACCCAGCAAAGATCCGTTGGTGGTCACCGCCCTCAGTTTCAGCAGAGCACTAGCTCCAGCACCATCATCAGCAAGCATTCCATCCAGACCCAAGGTTTATCAGAGGAGAAGGGCTTCAGGTTTGAGGGTCCATAGGGGCATGTAGGTAGAGAACCTTTCCAGCCTGCAGAAAGTACGAAAAAAGTCATGTTGGGGAGTGCTTTCTCAACTCAGATATTTGTTATGGGTGTGGTAGATCCGACCATATGTGCCAAGCGTGTCCATTTTCTAGATAGGATGATGATAGAGGTCATGCACAACATACCAGGTCAGCATCAACTCCAGTACGTTCAGCTCCGTAGGGGGCATCCACTAGTAGTGGTGGCGGATAGTGCCAAAATAGATTCTATGCCCTCGCTTCGCGTTAGGAGCAGGAGACTTCACCAGATGTGGTCACTAGTATGTTACAAGTGTTTCACCTTGATGCTTATGCTTTGTTAGATCTATGGGTTACCTTGTATTTTGTGACGCCCTATATTGCTAGTAGCTTTGCAGTCAGTCCTGAAATTCTGTCAGAACCAGTCTCAGTCTCTACTCCCGTTGGTGATTCAGTTGTAGCTAGCGGGTGTATAGAAGTTGCCCGATCATAGTATTGCATAAAGTTACCTCTACAGACCTTGTAGAGTTATCCATGACTAACTTTGATATTATTCTCGGTATGGATTGGTTGTATGCATGTTATTCTTCTATTAATTATAGAACCCATGCGACGGAGTTCCGCTTTCAGGGTGAGTCAGTCTTGGAGAGGAAGGGTAGTTTAGTCGTGCCTGTAGGTCATGTTATTTTCTATCTAAAGGCTAGGAAGATGATTTCCAAAGGTTGTATGTACCATCTAGTTAGGGTTAAGGATGTTGAGTCCGAGACCTCGACTATCCAGTCAGTCCCAGTAGTATGTGAGTATCCAGAAGTATTCCCTGATGATTTACCGGGCGTTCCTCCCAAGAGGGAAATTTATTTCGGTATTGACCTTCTTCCCGACACACAGCCTATATCTATTCCTCCTTACAGAATGGCTCCAACTGAGCTAAAAGAGTTGAAAGAGCAGTTGAAGGATCTCTTGGATAAGGGTTTCATTAGACCAACAAAGTCTCCATGGGGTGCACCAATTTTATTTGTCCGAAAGAAGGATGGTTCCCTTCAGACGTGCATTGGTTATCGGCAATTGAACAAGGTCACCGTCAAGAATGATATCCTATACCCAGGATTGATGATTTATTTGACCAACTTTAGGGTGTCAAGTGTTTTTCGAAGATAGATCTCAGATCCGAGTACCATTAGCTCAGAGTTCGGGAGAGTGACATCCCGAATATAGCCTTCAGGATGTGGTATGGTCATTATGAGTTTGTAGTTATGTCTTTTGGACTAATGAATGCTCCTACATCTTTTATGGAATTGATGAATAGGGTGTTCAATCCATAACTAGGTACGTTCGTGATTGTGTTTATTGATGACATCCTGATATACTCTCGGAGCGAGGAGGAGCATGGCGCTCATTTGAGAGTGGTGCTACAGACTCTCAAGGATCTCCAATTATATGTCAAATTCAGCAAGTGCGAGTTTTGGTTGATTTCCATGGTGTTCTTGGGCCATGTGATATCAAGTGAGGGTATAAAGGTGGACTCTCACAAGATAGAAGCGATGAAGAATTGGCTTACACCGGTGAATCCTTAAGATATCGGAGCTTCTTGGGTTTAGCCGGCTACTATCAAAGATTTATTGAAGGTTTCTCATCTATTCAGCACCCTTGACCAAATTGACCCAAATAAAAGGTGAAATTCCAATGGTTGGAAGCTTGTGAGAGGAGATTTCAAGAGTTAAAGACTCGACTTACTTCAGCACTGGTGTTAAATCTACTCGAGGGTGTTGATGGGTTCGTGGTGTATTGTGATTCTTAACAGATTGGACTTGGTTGTATATTGATGCAGCACGGGAAAGTTATAACATATGCCTCCAGAAAGCTGAAGTTAATGAGAAGAATTACCCGACCCATGATCTTGAATTAGCCGCCGTGGTATTTTCCTTAAAGATATGGAGACATTATTTTTACAGGGTTCACGTGTATGTTGTTACGGACCATAAGAGTTTACAATACGTGTTTACCCATAAGGATCTAAATATTCGACAATGGAGGTGGTTAGATATACTCAAAGACTATGATATGAGTGTCCTTTACCATCCGGGTAAGACCAATGTAGTCATAGAAACAATTAGTAGACTCTCTATGGAGAGTTTGTCTCATGTGGATGACGGGAAGAAGGAGTTGGTGAAGGATGTGCATTGACTCACAAGATTGGGAGTTAGGTTGGTTGACTCAATCGATGGCGGTGTTGTTTTTCAGAACGAATCAGAATCGTCCTTTGTGGCGGATATAAAAGCTAGACAAGATGAATACCCTATTTTGATAAAGTTGAAGTAAATCGTTCAAAATCAGAAGGTAGAGGTCTTCTCCAATGGCAGAGATGGTGTGCTTCGGTACCAGGGTCGCTTATGCGTTCTAGAGGTTGATGAATTGAGGAGCCGGATATTGCACGAGGCTCATGGATCCAGTTATTCTATCCATTTGGGTGCCACCAATATGTATCGTGACTTAGGTGAAGTCTATTGGTGGAATAGAATGAAGAAGGACATCGCGGAATTTGTGGCTAAGTGTCCAAACTGTTAGCAAGTAAAGGTCGAGCACCAGAGATCGGGAGGTGTGCTTTAGGATATCAGTATTCCTACTTGGAAGTGGGAAGAAATCAATATGGACTTTATCACATTTTTGCCTCGCACTCGTAGGCAATATGAATCCATTTGGGTCGTTGTGGACAGGTTGATTAAGGCCGCTCATTTCCTACCTGTCAAAACCACGAATTCGGCGGAGGATTATGCCAAACTATATATATAAGGGCTAGTTCCATTTCATGGAGTTCCCTTGTCCATTATATCAGACAGAGGTACCTAATTTACCTCTCAATTTTGGAGGTCGTTTCAAAAAGGACTTGGTACTCAGGTTAAGCTCAGCACATCATTTCACCCCAAAAGGATGGTCAAGCGGAGCAGACAATTCAGACTCTCAAGGACATGTTGATAGCATGCGTGATTGACTTCAAAGGTAGTTGGGATGATCATTTGCCTCTTATCGAGTTTTCATACAATAACAACTACCATTCCAGTATTCGGATGGCTCCGTTTGAGGCTCTCTATCAGCGGAGATGTAGATTGCCCATTGGTAAGTTCGCAGTTGTTGAAGTCGCGATGATAGGACCAGATTCGATCCATGAGTCTACAGAGAAGGTTCAGCTCATACGGGACAGGTTGAAAATAGCTCAAAGTTGCCAAAAGTCCTATGCCGATGTGAGAAGGAGAGAATTAGAATTCGAGGTGGATGATTAGGTGTTTCTGAAGATATCTCCCATGAAAGGAGTGATGCGATTTGAAAACAAAGGAAAACTCATCCCTCGTTATATTGGCCCTTACCGGATTGTAAAACGGGTTGGCAAGGTGGCATATGAATAGAAGTTGCCCTTAAAATTAGCTTCTGTGTATCCTGTATTCCATGTGTCGCTCTTAAAGAAGTGTTTGGGTGATATAGCTCTAGTTGTTCCGGTGGACAGTGTTGGTGTGAAGGAAAGACTTAGTTATGAGGAGGTTTCGGTGGAAATACTGGACCGTTAGGTTTGAAGGTTAAGAAACAAGAAAGTAGCTTCAGTCAAAGTTTTATGGAGGAATCAGCATGTTGAAGGAGCTACGTGGGAAGCTGAAGCAGACATGATGGCTAGATACCCACATTTATTCTCTACCGGCTCAGTTCTAGATTAAGGTATCAGTGTTGCCCTAAAACTCTATTTAGATTTCATGTTCAGTTCATGTGCCTGAGTTTCTTTTATGTATATGGATGTATGTGTGATTCATGAATTTAGCTCAGCCATGTAGTTTGAATCGGAGATAGTTATTTCGTCAGTTTTGCCTTAAATGATCAGCATTTGAGTGTAATGATTACATTTCTCTATTTTTTGTATGTTTTCCCACATTTGAGGATGAATGTTCCCTAGGGGGAGTAATACCCCGAAAGTGCCTAAGATTAGACCCAGGATTTAAAAGTCGAAGTTGGCAGAATCTGGGAAAAATTCCCTAGAACGGGTCATCTAATAGATCGTTGGTTCAACCAATGACCCGTGGGAAGCATCCATGGTGAGGTTTGGCCGAGTGGATGTTGGAAGTAATGGGTCAAGGAACGACCCATTTTTTGTTACCACGAGTCGTTATTTCAATTCGTGATGGGACTGGTCCTCAACCTAAGGGGGGGAGAATAGGTCATTAGACTACCCATTGTGAGGAGCAACGATCATGGTTAGGAGTCGTGGGAAGGAGTATTAAAACCTCCAGTCGAGGTAACAGAAGGAAACCACGACTCGTTGGAAGGAAGAACGAGTCATGGTGTGACTCGTGGGAAGTCTTGGTGCGGGTCGTCTAAGAGGAAATAATGGGCAATATAATAGATCATTGTCTAAAGGGATGACTCATCATATTGGGTCGTGGGATCAAACCTGAGGATGTGAATTCGGGTAGTGGAGACGACGGAGGGATACCACGAGTCGTGGTATCCAAGAACGACTCGTTAGGATGGTTGTTGTCACGATTTGTGCAGAAATTTCAGGAATTTCATTAAGGGAATTTTCGTCATTCCTAAGTCCTAGGGACCTAAACTACATCGTTTAAGGCTCGAAATGCAGGGTTTTTTATGAGATTAAAACCTATCCTAGGCTCATTCATACTCATGCATGCAAGGTTAGGGAATTAGGGAGGTGATCAAGCTTGTTCTTCTCCAAGTATTCTTCAATTTTCCATTGGGCTTTCAAGGAGTGGTGAAATTTGATTTTACCCAGGTATGTAGGGTTATGAGTGGGTGAATCCTTTCACACCCATGCCTAATCTCTCTCAAATCATGAAATTTCCTATGTAAATTCTGTGGGGTTTTTACCCAATTCATGAAATTTTGAATTTTCTATATGGGCGTGATTTAATTGAGTTACTATTATTGAATTATGAATTATGGGCAAGTTTTACATTGTTTTCCATTAAAATCATGTCTCAAACTTTTAAAATTAAAATGCCCATTTATGAAAAGTTCATGAAGGTTAAGATTTATGATGAATGTTCATGTATGATGAGTTATTGATGATGAAAAATATGTTTTCAAGTTACCCATGTTTATAATCATGTTTTCAAGTGAATTGAGTATCTTCAAGCATGTTAAAGTATTAGGCAATGCTCACATGTTCAAGAATGATATACGATTTATGATATGGATTTCATGATTTATTGATTTATGATGTTGGCTGACTAAAGAGCCTTTGATTCATGGCTGATCATGTATGAAAAGGGGATCAACGACGTTAAATGTTTATTTAGACATGAACCTCATGAATGATGTTTATGATTTACGAATAAGCCTAATGTGCATGTTTTGGGGAGCAGTTTCTAGCACCGAGTAGCCCGACGTTCAAAGGACTACGCCGGTGTCTCATAACTACATGCCATTTTAGGTTCATAATGATATATTATAATGTTAATTATCCCCTCTTTCGTGATATCACATAATACATGTCCCTTGCCTGGAAAGCCAGGGATGACTCTGCCTACTTGAGTGAGATAGTTGAGGCATTATGTAAGGCTCTATTATGATGGTGTCGGTTATGACGAGTCCTCCCATTGTTCCGCATGTTTTATGCATTATTATGTTTATGTTATTTTGGCTCAAGTGATGATTTAATAAAGTTTCCTTTATGACCATGATTATGAACTGATTACGAATGATTTGAAAACCTTGAGCCTTATGTTACGTTATAATATTTATGTTATGAGCATGTTGTCCTACTCTTATAATTCCTTATGAGCTTTTTACATATTTTTAGATGTCCGTTTTACTTACCTTTCATGCTCGGTACATTCCACGTACTGACTACATACTCTATGCTGTATTATTTCATGATACAGGCTCCGATATTCAAACCCAACATCTTTAGTAGTTCATCTCGAAGTTTAGCACCCAGCTCTTTGGTGAGTCCTCCTTCTCCAAGGACCAGTTTGATAAAAGTTATCTTTTCATGTTCAATTTTCTAGACTTGTTGGGTTAGTTGGGGGTGTTGTCCCATCAACCCATCAGATATGTTAGAGGCTTTCAGACTATGTGTAGACTTCATCTATTATGTATGTAGTACGTTCCTCTTTCCATTTCATGATATATTTATGCTTCTGCTATATTGTTATGCTAAGTATTCCGCTTTATTTATATTGAGTTAGATGATGTTCATGCCGTGGGTCAACTTGGAGTCTCTCGGGCTCCTTGTCCCGTGTTACGATCCAGGACTACATTCAGATCGTGACAGATGTATAAAGTTAAAGAGAAAAACAAAAAAAAAGTTGTGGTAAGGAAAGAAAAGTTAGAAGAAGGGGTGCCCATAAAAATTGTGTTGTCTACTTGGTGGAGTTGAAAAAGAGAGCTTTAATTGCAAAATACTTAGTTATTTTATGATTAGAAAACTAGCAGCCAAGTAATGAAAAAATGGGGCATGAAAAGAAAAGACAAGGGTGAGTAGAGGAAAGGTGAACAAGAAAAGAAAGAGGTGGTGGACAAGAAAAGTGAAATATATCTTAAAAGTTCTTAGGGTGGTAGTTAGAATAAAATGAAATATCAATCCTAATCGTCCCTTAGCCAACATTACAACCAAGAAAAGTCCTTGTGATCTTAATCTCTTGAAGTAATTAGGTAGACTTAACGTACATGAAGGGAAAGTCTATGGAATGTTGTATATGTGCATTACATCATTTGTGAGTGTGAGTGTGCCTTACTTATTGTGTTCCATGTCTTATATTGATGAAGTTGAGAGGGGAACATCACTAAAAGTGAGGGGAACAAGAGGACTAATTCGGTGTACTACTTGTTGCATGTGTCTACACTTAATCATGTTCGCCCTTTGTGTGGAAAAGATGAGTCATTTATAGAGGTTCTGCGTTCTTGATTGTGAAATCTTTCAATGTGCTTTGTTGAGAATTGTTGTATGATGATAAACCACTTTATGTATGCTCCATGCTAGTTGGTTGGGTATGAGTTGATAGAGGTGTCAAGTATGATCGTGAAACATGAGTTTAGGTTTTTTTAAGGATTGTTCGAGGACGAACAATGGTTTAAGTGTGGGGTGGTGATGTTGGGCATATTTTTATTCCAATTTTCCATGTTTTTACCCATTTTGATCATGTTTTGAGTTCATAATCTAATTTATGCTTAAATTCATGTATGCGTGTGTTTTATGTGCTAACAAATGATTTGGGTTGATATGAGCAGGAAACTAAGCAAAATGGGCTCAAAATGATGCAAGAAATGAGGATTTGAGGATTTGGCGGGTTTGGTGTTATGGCTGGCACCTCGCACCAGGTCCCAAACTTTAGACAAAAAAAATCTCAGGCTGGTGCTATGGTTGGCGCCCTGCACCAGGTCCCATACTTCAGAGAAAAAAATCTCAGGCTAGGGCTATGGCTGGGGTAGCGCACCAGACCCTATCCGGAGCTGATATTGCTGGAAATTTGACTAAGTTTTTGGTGAGATAGAGGGGGCGTCATGCTAGGGTCATTTGGGGGCGAAAAATGCTTATTTTAAAGCCAACACTTGAAGTGAAGAAGCGTCATTTCAAGGCTCATCTATAAATATAAGCCTTAGGTCGGTTGTTACGTAGTTTTTGACTTATTAGAGTAGTCTTGGACTTCTTTGAAGCAGTCTTTACTCACTTTTTATTTTGTACTTCATTCATGAAAGCTTGTAAGCCGTTTTGAAGGAAGACAAGGTTCTACAACTAGGTTTTCTCTTCTTTACTCCGTATTTTTGCATGATGATGACTAAGTATTTGTTTTTTTCGCTTGTCTATGAGTGGCTAAACTCATATTCTAGAGTTGTGTCCATGATAATGGTTGATTGTTTGACGGACCAAATAAACTTAGTTTTGATTCTTCTTTTATGGTTTTTTTTATTTATTTGTGTTAATTTATTATTTATGAAATTGATCATCTAGTAAGTAATCTGTTGGCTTTCGATTGAACTTGGGAAAGGGAATTAAAAGGGTTAAAAATAAATACAGAACGAGAATTCAAAGAGCCTTGAACCCATTGATGATAGGATAGAAGTTGTTGTTGAAGATAGGGATATACCCTTCAACCCTGTTTAGTTGAAATACAAGTAGGCATAATCGTCGTTTCATTGTTCTCCTGTGACCATAGGGATATAGGCATTAGGGTTCATGAAAAAGTTCATGGATGCTAGGGATAGTGGCAAGAAATGGGATAGTAACTTGCAACTAACAATCGTTGAAAGAATCATGCTAGTTTAATTATGTCTGGAAAATTCAACTTGAAACCAACCAAGTGCCATTGCCCTAGTCTATCATCATTATTGAAATACAATTAAGCTTGCATTCATCTTAGTTAATTTTTATATTTGAAGTTTTAGTAGTTTAATTTTCCAGACCAATCTTCATTTTACTTATTCTGTAGATTAGTGAAATCAAAGTACAACCTTATTACGATTAAATTGACAAGTCCCTGTAGGTATGATATTTGGACTTCACAATCCTATATTACTTGACAACCACGTGCGCTTGGAAGACATCAGTGTGCCTAGTGTGAGTGAGCTACGGATACGGATTATGAATGAGGCTCATTTTTTCCCAATATTCAATACACTCGAGTGCTACCAAATTGTACCGTGACCTAAGGCACTTGTGTTGGTGGAATGGCATGAAGAAAGACATCACAAGTTTTGTAACTCAATGCCCTAGTTGTCAACAGGTGAAGGTCGAGCAGACAAAAGTCCTATATAGATATGCGTCATCGGGCGTTAGAGTTTTCCATTGGTGATTAGGTGTTCCTAAAGGTATCCCTATGAAGAGTGTTATGCGTTTTGGTAAGAAAGGCAAGTTAAGCACTAGGTATGGGGCCTTATAAGATCATCCACAGAGTAGGAAAACTGGCCTATTAGTTAGAGTTACCATCGGGACTAGCAGCAGTCCATCCAGTATTTCATGTTTTGACGCTGTGAAAATGCACCAGGGATCCATCCCATATTATGCCTATTGGGGATGTACAAATTTCAGAGGAGATGAATCATACGGAAGTCCCAGTTGGCATCCTAGATCGACAGGTTAGGAAGCTTCAAACTAAGGAAATCGCCTCCGTTAAAGTATTATGGTGAAGTAACAATGTTAATGAAGTAACTTGGGAAATAGAGGAGGAGATGAGAAGGAAATATCCCCACTTATTTGCAACATTGATGTGATAGCAAGNGTATGTAGTTTCTATGTCACTACGTTAGGTTTCTGGTTATATGTTCCTAGAACGTGTTAAGTGAAGTTAACCCTCATTCGAGGATGAATGTTTCTGGGGGAGGGGGAGGATATTACACCCCAAATTTTTTTTGATGATTACTTCATATTTGTATGCTATGTTAAGGGAAGTGCAGGCTGTATATGGTCGTAGGTGAGGAGGGAAACATATAAGAAGGGAAAAGCGAAGATTATGTGAAGTTTATAAGTAAGGGTCAATTTTAAACAATCATATCTCACAATATATAATGTGTTAAAAGTCCTACGACCTATCAAATTAAAGGTATTGAGTATAGTTTCCAGAACATTAAATCATTTATCAATCAGAGTTAGAAATAAAAAGTTATATACCTTTTAATGGGGCACTATCAAGCGACAACTTGGCCACCGCCCTAAAAAGACACCACCGCCGCAATTAGATATATATCTAAAGTTTGGCTTATAATTCATTATCCAAACTTTCCAGAATAAAGCTGCTCGCTTGCACAAATATAAACTTTCTCTTTTCCAGTAACCAAGTCTAAGAAATCAAGAGTAATCCATCAAGAAAACACCATGAAATTTCAAGCAAAAGTTCATGGAAGTGAAGGCAACGTTGTGGTGAAGTTGTTGCTGCCTTGTAGCTACATTTGGGCAGTGTTATTATGGTGAAGTTGCTGCATTTTTGAAGCAGTTATAAGCTACATATATGCTTCCTTTTGGTAGAGATTAAATAAAAATAAAAAAGGTAAGAATTCCACTACTAACCTTGTTTGAATTCATGAGTAAAAGAGTAGAAGTTGGAGGTGTGTTTGGTGTGTTTGTGAACTATTTTTGCTGCATTTTGGACAGCAAGGTTGCTGCATTTTTGGACAGGAAGTTAAATTCAGATACTCCTATTTTAACCAAGAATAACCCCCCAACAAGAGGTAAGTCATTCTATTATCTAAACTTGTAAGAATCCTAGCTTGAAACTAGAGGTTGGGCGCCAAGTTTGGCTGCCATTTTTGGTGCGATTTTGCTGAAGGTTACAGCTGGTTTTTGAATGTTTTTGTAGCTATATGTTACTAGAATACACTCCATCTTTATGGGAGTTTTTTTACAAAGGAAATTAGGTAATTTCCTATTTCCATTCTTTCCTTAAAGGTGTGTAGAACAAGTTGTAGTATTATGCTAAAATGTTGTATTGTGTGTCGTTGTGGTGGCTGCTCTTTTCTGACATTTTTTCTGGATAAATTGGCATGAAACAGCCTTGTCACTTGGTTATAAACTTAATCAATTGAAGGGGATAAGTTCTGATTGTTGAAGAAAAGAAGCGACTAAGGAAAGTACGTCGGAGCGAGATATGTTAAGGCGTCCTATCCTTGTTGTTCAAGCACGAATATATACCGCCGAAAAGGAAAATATTCCTATGTTTTCACACTCATATTAAATAAAGTATAATTCTGTCCAAAGGGCCGAAAGTGCATGTTAATCATTAAACATGTTTGGAACAAGAAAGTGTGAGATGAAATACGTGTTATTTCCAATTGTGTTGTAGTTATAAATCGAGTTTGAAGTCCCTTTTTGCGGGAAAAGTGAGCTGGTCCTTTACTGTTGTTTTCACACTCATATTAAATAAAGTATAATTCTGTCCAAAGGGCCGAAAGTGCATGTTAATCATTAAACATGTTTGGAACAAGAAAGTGTGAGATGAAATACGTGTTATTTCCAATTGTGTTGTAGTTATAAATCGAGTTTGAAGTCCCTTTTGCGGGAAAAGTGAGCTGGTCCTTTACCGTATGTTATATATATATATATATATATATTATATATATTAAATGTGTTTAAATATCTGGTTACTAAGTGAAATTGCTGAAAGATCCAAGATGATGACGTGTAAACGATTTTAAGCTAAGTAAAGATGTTGCAAGCTAGTAAGGGTAACTGAGCTTATGGAAGTGAAAATGCCTTTTCATGGTTGTCCTTTATCTCATGTATATGTTATTAGTTATGTGACGCTAAGAGGATACTCAATAATTCCTCTCACTTAAGCTAAACATCAGGTTATCGAGTTTTCAAATCCTAAATGTGCCTAAGCGTCATCTATAGAGCATGTTGAATTCGTTATGTCATTTGACCATTCTTATAACTGTGTAAGTCTATGAGTTTGTGCATCTAAGTGCTATTTGAAAGATTTATATGATACACGTGCTTATGTGCAGCTATGAATTATGAAAGCAACCTATTTTGGTCGCAATCTTGAAATTTGTAGTTTAATGCCATATGTGTTAGAAAGACATGATATGAGCCCGGTCAGCTCTGTATATGAGATTATGATCTTACCACCGACTCGGCATATCATATGGGCAGTTGTCCTTCAGGAATGCGACTATGACCTTACCACTGGCACGGTATGTCAGGTAGGCAGTTTTCCTTTGGCATATTTGATATATGAGAGTTAAGACCTTACTACCGACGCGGTTATGTCAGGTGAGCATTTGTTCTCAAGTTATGAGACTTATGACCTTACCACCGACGCAGTTATTTCAGCAGGAAGATGTCCCTTTAGTTATGATACATCTAAGACAACCATCTCAGTAGGACAGCATTGATTGACCAGGCTAGGTCATTGTTTAATCAGGGACTGTATAATTTAAGGATAATGCAACATGACTTTATTTTCACATATTGAATCATATTCTATTCATATATCAGTTTCTAGAGTCGCAGGTTGTATCTATTCCCTACTTTAGCTTTTAGTATCTTTGATGTATTTATGTTTACTATTTCAGCTTTACATACCAGTACATTTCACTCTTACTGATGTCCCTTCACCTGGGGACCCGCTTTCTGCAATTGTGTTGCAGGTACAGTTAGAGGCTCAGATTGACAATCGTAATAGGAGTCTGATTTCAGCAGAGTAGGGGTATGCTCCTTTCTTCCAGGAGCTATGTCCACATTTTGATTATTTTTGGGTTTTTTTGTATAGTTTGAGTAGGTCGGGGACCTATCTCGTGCATTCTAACTTATTAATCTATAGAGGCTTATGTGAACTGATTGTATAACTATTTTGGTTGCATGGCCTTGTCAGTCTTCGGCTGTGTAGTTTATCTTTATTGTTAGCCGTTCGTCTCTCCAGTTTCTTTGCTATTAGTATTTACTCTAGTACACCATGGCAGGTGGCCTGGACGGCCTTCATGTTACTATTATAGACGTTATATGGCCGGTTTCTCGATTAATTTAGAATAGAGTTCTAGTTGCGCCTACCTCAATTTTGGGGCATAATACAATGAGTTCATAGTCATGTCTTTTGGAGTAACGATTGATCATGTGGATTTTATGGATTTCATGAACAGGGTGTTCAAGCAATACTTGGATATGTTTGTGATTGTCTTCATTGATGATATCCTCCTATAATCTCGGAGCGAGGAGGAGCATGTTGCTCATTTGAGACTTGTGTTGTAGATTCTCAAAGATCGCCAGCTATTTGCGAAATTCAACAAGTGTAAGTTTTGGCTGAACTCAGTAGCATTCTTGGGTCATGTGTGTCCAGTGAGGGTGTGCAGGTGGACTCAAAAGATAGAGGTAGTGAAGAATTTTCCTAGACCTATTAGTCCTATGGATATTAGGAGCTTCTAGGGTTTAGCTGGCTACTATAGGAGGTTTGTAGAGGGATTTTCATCTATTACAGCAATGTTGACTATGTTGACCCAGAAGAAGGACAAATTTCAGTGGTCAGATGCATGTAAGAAGAGTTTTCAAGAGTTAAAGACTTGACTCACTTCATCCCCAGTTTTGACCCTACTGGAGGAGAAATTTGATTTTGTTGTGTATTGTGATGCCTTTAGGGTTGGTCTTGGTTGTGTATTGATGCAACATAGTAAGGTTATTGCTTATGCCTCTAGACAACTTAAGACTTATGAGAAGAATTATTCGACACATGACCTAGAGTTGGTAGCTATGGTATTTTCTTTGAAGATTTGGAGGCACTATTTGTATGGGGTTCATAAGGATGTGTTCACAGATCACAAGAGCCTTCAGTACATGTTCATTCAAAAGGACCTGAGCAGTAAAGGATATGGCTAGAGCTTCTCAAGGACTACGCCATGAGTGTCCTTTATCATCCAGCGAAGGCCAATGTAGTGGAGGATGCTCTTAATAGGCTGTCCATGGAGAGTGTGTCTCACGTCGAGAATGAAAAAAAGGAGTTGGTGAAGGATTTCCATAAGCCTGCTCATTTAGGGGTTCGCCTTACAGATTAGATGGATGGTGGTGCTTTGTTCAGAATGGTTTGGAATCTTCTTTGATGATGGAAGTCAAAGATAGGCAAGATGACGATGCTATCCTAGTGAAGCTGAAGGAAGCTGTTTGGAATTAAGAAGTGGAGGTTTTGTCACACCCCAAACCCGGGGAGGTGTGACTGGAACCTAGTGCCACCCCTGATATGAGCATACACGACACCCAAAAATTTTAAAAAAAAAGGCCAGAACCAATGAGTTTCAACAACACAACAGCTATAAAATAAGAATAAGACGATAGGCTATAGCGGAAGTTGGCTCACCTGACAAACCAAAAAATAAATACAATATACCGTAAAGGCCGCAGAATGGAAAACAACTATAAAACATGGCCCACCGAGCCTATAACAACATATTAAAACCACAACAATGTCTACGAGCTTCTATGAATACAATAGTAATCAAATGATCAAGACAGGGCCTTGAACTACCCTTAACTCAACCATTTGGGGACTTTGAAAGACCTGGAGCGCACCAACTAAGTTGGAACTCCACTTAGCACCCAAGAACTCGATCTAACAGCCCACCATCACCTGTAGGCATGAATGCAGCGCCCCAACTCGGGCATCAGTACAATAATGTACCAAGCATGAAAGGTAGAAACAATTGGAAGACTAAGATTAGAGATCAACAAATATACAAAATACTGCAGAAGGAGAACTCAATTTAAGTGAACACATAAAACTGATCTTGGGCATAATTGCATGCCCAAGTGCTACTTTATAACTCAATTTAGACTTGTTTATCTACTTATTTATATAAATTCTCATGTGATTTTATGTAAATGTGAATATATACTAACCAACATGATTAGTCCTTGTTTTTGAAGGTTAATAATTGAAGGTTAATAATGCATTTGAGGAACTAATTCATGATTTGGTGAAGTGGAGGAATGGAATCAAGAGCAAAACGTGAAAGTCAACAAGAAAACATTCAATAATCGGCACCCTCATACATAGGCCGTGGCACGCTACCAACGCGGCAACACTTGGCCGAAAATTGCATTTTTTTGAACATTCCAAAGGAGGGTATGCGTTACCTCCATGTCACTTGAGGTCAATTAGGCGGCCGCCTCCGTGACACGTTGTCGTTCCAACACAAAGCTTAATTTTGTATTTTTTTCAGCATAGTATAAATTGAACCCTTAGCTTCAAAAATCATTACACACGATTTATTTTTGAAACTGCCAAGGAGTGAGGGAAAAGTGGGAGAACTCACCAAGGGTTCATAAAGTTCATCTTCTCTTCTACCAATTCTTGTAAGTATATTACTTTAATTATAGTTTCTTGTAATTATACGAACATGAGTGGCTAGAATCCTCCCCTCTAGGGTTGAAGCCACAAGATTTGATTGTAATTTTGCGATTTTGTTTTCGTTTTAAGTCATTGATTGTTGTTTTGTCTTGCAATCTTAATTATGGTTGCTTTAATGATTGATCACCATGAAAACACACACGTTAAGCTTAGGCAAATGCTTGAGAAAGCAAACCTAGGGAAGAACATAAGAATGTAGGAAGAAAGTTCTTGTCTTTCGATAAGATTTGTGGTTAGGATAGAAATATACCTAATACCTTGCTTGGTTGATAAAATGGAAAGATAGAAATACAATCGCTTAGGATTTGTCACTCCACCACTCGTAGACGTAGTTGTAGCTAAGTTTGGTTAAATGGTTAAGTTCGGAAGTACCCAAATCACGGCATAAACCCCCCATAAACCACATCCACGTAGTGAATTGCCCACGAACTAGAATTAGCATCCTCGCTCACAATGTAGTAGTGAGTCTAGTTTGTCGTGTTTAGAGGTTCTAAGACCATGGAACATGCAATACTAATTATGTGAGACGAAATTGATAGTTTTGCTACTTAAAACCATTGCAAATTGTAGTATCTCATGATTATCCAGCGTTAACTCTAGTTGCTCCTTGAACTAATTCAGAGTATTTCGTTGACCGCCCATAGACTTAATTAACTCTATGGAAAACTTCTTTAATCAACACTTGCGCATTTTAATATCACACTTGAACTTGATAGTTAGCCGAATTGGTCCTTAGCCTCGTGGGTTCGACATACCAGCTTCTTAAAAGGGCCACTATATTACTTGCATGACCCATACACTTGCGGGACCATCAAGTTTTTGGCGCCATTGCCGGACTTGTGAAGTTTAGTGAATTTGTTCTGCTTTTGTGTGATTTTTAAATTTCCTAATATTGGAAAAAATATTTTTTTTCTTTATTAGTTTTAGATTTTTTTATTTTTTATTTTTGATTCGATACCCTTCTTAAACATGACATCCTCGGAATATAAATGAGTCACATATGGTGGATACTCTTATTTTGATGAGTCTTGTCCGAATTATGGTGACCCCACCTATGGCAACACCGTAATACTTGTAATATACGTGGTGGCCAAATGACTATTGGAATGGTTTCCCAAAATGCATACACTTGCAAAAGTGGAGGTCAAGATGGCCATTGGGATGGTTGTCCAAATGCATATCTCATCCCCAAGCCCCTACTATGATCCTTCGTTGTTTTTGATGAGTACAAGAATGATGAAAATGAGGACTTGGAACACCAAGCTCAAATAGAAAACATGTTGAAACAGTCCTTGAGCAAAAGTGTAAGCATTGAGGGAGCGTATGGGACTATTAGGAATTCGGGACGAAGGAAAATGGAGAGGCCTTAGAAAGGATAAGCCAAGATCACTTCGAGATGATGGTCGAGGCCGAAACTTGCGATGATTTGCAAGCAACGGTCTTATGCGACACTCAATAGAACCAATGTAAGAAGAAAATGGTGAGCTCTTGGAAGAAGCTCAACAATTAGAAGCTCTTGAGAGTCCCTGTGATGGGCTCACACATATGGAAAATTTATTCATGGAAGAAGAGTTAGAGTATCCCCCATTTGACATGAGAGATAGATGTTGATGCGGAGAAGGTGTATACAAGTAAGGAGGTGAAGCACAATGCGCTTCGTAGCTGAGGTGTATTGGACCCCATCAAAGTATTTTTAGCACATTAAATTTGGTTGACAACCGAGAAATTGAGTCTTCCAAGATTATAGAGAAATGTCTGTGAGGAGGACCAAGCCCCGTATATTCTGAAATTTGCTGACTCTGAGAGACAAAATGACTTCGCTTACTTAAGGGCCAATAAAGTGCAAAAAAGGCAACATCTATCGCTTGGTCCTTACAATTTTTCACCACCACCCCGGAAGAATAAGAGGAAATTAGAAAAGAACTTAGGGTTGAGATTCATATCATCAAGATGGAGGAAAAAAAGTGGTGAAACTTGATACGTCGCGTCGCGATGTAAAAATTAGGCGCTGCTTGGGAGGCAACCCAACTGGGCATTCATTTTAATTTCTTGCATCTAAGATTTTATTTATTTTTCATCTTGTGTTGTTTTGGTGGTAAGTTAAGCACGTGATGGAGGGGAAGTCTCGAGTATTCGTGGAGGAGGAAGCTAACAAGCATGGAAGAGAAAAAGTGTGGGGTCGAACACCCACTTGTGTAAAGTTGAAGAAAAGCATTGTTTGCTAGCCTAAAGGCCTTGTGAGCATTTTCACCCTCTTTAAATGTTAATTTGATGCTATGAGGACATAGAATGATTCAAGTGTGGGGTGAGGTAAATTTCAGGCCATACTTGGATATGTTCAAGATTATGTTCATAGATGATATTCTCTGCTATTTTCTCGGGAGTGAGGAGGAGCATGCCGCTCATTTGAGGGTGGTGCCCAAGCATGCTAACTTTTTAGAAAATGTGAGTTTTGGTTGAGTTCATTGGAATTTTTGGGCCATATGGTGTCAAGTGAGGGTGTTCATTGTCTCTCAAAAGATAGAGTGGGTGGTGAAGAATTGCCTAGACCGGTGAATCCTTCAGATATCAAGATTTTCTTTGGTTTAGCTGGCATTATCGAAGATTTGATGAGGGATTCTCATCCATTGCAAAGATCGTTGACCAAACCGACTCCAAGTAAGTGAAGTTTCACGGTTTGAGGTCAGAGAAGAGCTTCCAAGAGTTGAAGACTCGACTCACCTCAGCACTCGTGTTGACCCGTACCGAGGGTACCGATAGGTTTGTGGTATATTGCGACGCTTCGAGGATCGGTCTTGGTTGTGTATTGATGTATCATGGTAAGGTTATAGCATATGCTTCCGTCAGAAATAAGGTTCATGAAAAGAATTACCCGACTCATGATCTCGAATTGGCGGTTGTCGTATTTTCCTTGGAAGACTGGAGACACTATTCATACCTGGTACATGTAGATGTGTTTACTCGACCACAAAAGCTTATTTACCCATAAGTATCTAAATCTGTTCCCAAAGGAGGTGGTTGGAGTTACTCAAGGATTATGATATGAGAGTCCTTTACCATTCTCGGTAATGCTAATGTGGTATGTGACCCTTAGTAGGATTTCTATAGGAGATTGTGTCCCTTGTAGATGAAGGGAAAGGAGCCAGTGAAGGATGTGCATCGGCTTGCATGGTTGGGAGTTCGTTTGGTTGACTAGACCGATGGTGGTGTTATTATGATAAATGGGTCAAATCATCCTTGGTGATTGATGTTATAAGGCTAGTAAGACGAGGACTTATTTATGAAGTTGGAATGAAGCCATTAAGAATCGAAGGTAGAGGTCTTCCAAAGGAGGAGATGTTGTGCTTCGATATCATGGTCGATTGTGTGTTTTGATGTTACAATTTGAGAGAAACGTATTTGTGCATGAAGCTCATGGTTCTAGATACTCTATACACTAGGTGCCACCAAGATGTAATCAGACCTATGGGAAGTATATTGGTGGAATGGCATGAAGAAGGACATAGTAGAGAATTTGTGTCATGTTCAAATTATCAATGTGAAGGTTGAGCGCCAAAGACCTAGAGGTGTGCCCACAGATATTACCATTCCTACTTGGAATGGGAGGAGATCAATATGGACTTCATCACAAAGGTTGCCTCGCACTCATCTAAGAGTATGACTGCATTTGGGTGGTTATGGACAAGTTGACCAAAGTAGCTTATTTCTTGCCGATCAAAACCACCGATTAAGCGGAGGATTATGCTGTTGTACATTCGAGAGCTAGTTCGGTCAGCATGGAGACCTTGTCCATTATATTAGATAGAGGTACTTGGTTTACCTCCCAATTTTAGAGATCGTTTAAAAGGGACTTGGTACTTAGGTCGCTTAGCACAACATTTCACCCGCAAATAGATGGTCGAGGAGCAGACTATTCACTCGAGGATATGTTGAGAGCGTGTGTGATTTATTTCAAGGGTAGTTGGGATGATCATTTGCCTCTATTTAGTTTGCCTATAACAAACAGCCTACTATTCCAAAGATTCATATGAGCCTCCGTTTGAGGCTCTCTATGGTCGGAGATGTAGATCGCCTATTGGTTGGTTTGAAGTCGGCTGCGGTGATAAGTATATTTAGTCCATGAGGCCATGGAGAAAGTTCAAATTCTAAGGGACAAAGGAAACCGGCCGTAGACGCCAAAAAGTTCTATGCGGATGTAACGAGGAGAGATCTTGAGTTTCAAGTTAATGATTGGATTTTTTTAAAGGTATCCCCCATGAAGGGAGTGATGAGGTTCGGCGAGAAAGGGAAACCGGTCCCCGTTATGTTGGCCCATACCGTATTATGAAACGGGTTGGCAAGGTAGCATATGAGTTGGAGTTTCCTTAATTAGCTTCATTCCATCCAAGCCTATGTATCACTCTTAAAAAGTGCTTGGGTGATCAACTCGATTTTCCCGATGGACAAAGGTTTCCGTGTGAAGGACAACCTTAGTTACGAGGAGGTTCCGATGGAGATATTGACGGTCAGTTTGAAAGCTAAGAAACAAAGATGTATCTTCATTCAAGGTTTTATGGAGGAATCGCATGTTGAGGGAGTTAATGGTTTGGCGTATATGATGGCCAAATATCCGCATTTATTCCCTTTCGCCGGGCCACTTTTGGAGGTACGCCTTTCTCCTTAGTACTCTATTCAATTTAATGTTCAACTCATGTGCCCATTTTCTTTCATGTCAATGAATGTATGTGTGATTCTCAAATTCGCCCGCCATGTAGTTGAATTTGGAGTCAATCACTCGTTACTTTCGCATGTAATGCCCGCATTTGAGTATGATGATTACATTTCTCGTTTTCGCATGATTTTCAACATTTGAGGATGAATGTTCCCAAGGGGGAGATATTGTAATACCCCAAAAATCCTAAGATCGACTCCGAGAGCCGAAATAGAAAAAACAAAAATTCTTCGTACCGGGGTCATAGGACGAGTCGTCCCATGACCCATCAGAACACACGAGTCGCCAAGTGACTCACTGAAAAGGTTGGCCAGGGGATGCTTGAAAGATGAGAAGTTTCCCAAGTGGTGGTAACTGGTTGGTCAACATAAATCGTCGGGTACACAACGAGTCGTGGTATCCTCGTGGTGACCCTCGAAGGTTTTTTGGTAGTGCAGTAATCACCGGCGCATCACGAGTCATGGTCTGTGCACGAGTCATCCATTCCCCCGTGGGGACTGCAAGGTGTTTTTCTCCTCGCGAATTTATTAAGGGCTTTTCCATAATTCCTAAGTTCCTAAGGCATATACCCACATCGTTTTAAGCTCAGAATAGTATGTTTTTAGAAGGTTTAAGTCATTCTAAGTCTGTCCTAATTCATGCATGCAAGCTTTAGGTTTTAGTGGTGATGAAGCTTTAGTTTCAAAGTTCTTCCTCAATTCTCATCAAGCAATCAAGGAAGTTGTGAAATTAGATTCTTCCGGGTATGTAAGGCTATAATGGCAATAGTTCACATCCATGCCAAATTCTCTCTCAATTCATGAAATTTTATTGATGAATCTATGGGGTTTTTACCTAATGTGTACCTCTAACTTTCAATCATGGGTATTATCTAAGCATGTTTTGAATGTTGAATTATGACTAATGGGCAGATTTTAATATAGTTTTCAATTATAAATTATGTTTTCAAGTTTTTAAAATTATGATGCCCATCCATGAAAGTTGAGATCTATGAAGTATATGTACAAGCATGATAAGATGTTTATGAAGAAAGCAGGATTTCGAATTACCCATGTCTATGTTCATGTTTTCAAAGTGGATCAAGGTTGATTTCAAGCATGTTAATTATTGGGCAAGTCTCCATATGATCGAGTACTTTTATGATTTCATGTTAATTAGCTTAATACATGGTTTTGGAGTCTAGACTTCAATTACGCTCAGTTTGTGGTATGGTTTGAGCCAAGGCTTCTCATGTTATGATTCAGATTGCATGTATGTTATGAGTCATCTTCGCCACTAAATGATGGTCGCCTTCATTGAAAAATAATGGAGAGCATATGCATATTATTTATAGTAGTGTCTAGCACCGAGTAGGCTAAGGGTCAATTAACCCTACTACTCAGAACTACGCGCCAACATAGATATGTTCAGATTATTTGGGATCTCCTTGTGAGCTTTCCGGCCTCAAGGGGCCTTCATCATGATATCGATTTCATGCTAGTCCTTATCCTTGGCAAGGCTCTTTGGACTACTTCCCGTCTCTTGAGAGTGATAGTCGACCACATGCTCTATATTGGTAATGCGCTATATGACGAGTCTCCATTGTTCCTCATGATTTCAGTTATGTATGTTCATGGCTGATGATATTATGTTTTCAGCAGTTTGACCCATTGTTTAGTGTTACTTATGATTATCGTTTCAACTTTTGATCATTCACCCGCCATGACGCTCGCTTATGTTCAAATCATGATTTAAAAATAGCATGCAAGCCCTATGTTCGGTGTTGTGGTGACTACACGCATGCACGTGGTCGAATTGGGGTAGTAAAGTGTCTGAATTCAAGCCAAGTATCGATCACAATGTGGACCGAACTACTACAGAATCAACTTAAGCGCGCGGAACTATATCTTTATGAATGCAGACAACCAAATAAATAATGTTTTAAGAGTTTAAGTTTACTAATTAATGAGAATCTAAGTCAAGATTATAATTTGAGTCTCGAACAATAGCAATGAGCAAGCCGAGGTTAAGACAAAACATTTAGGAACAATTTATCAATACAATTCCGCTAATCTTTTCTTTGGTTGCTAGTCAAGAATTATTGCCTATGGATTTGAACTTTCTATCCAATTTAAGAATCATGAACCTTAATCTACATTTCGGGGTGGATAAAAGAATTTCATGCTCTAGCCATACATAACCGATTCCTTAATTGACTAATAAGACTTTCGTATATATTTATTTTTGAATGTAAATCTTTTCTCAATTTTTACGCTTAAGAAAAGATCATATCCTACCACCACATCTATCCAATTTCTTTCCCTTTCAAAATCAAAATTGAATTTTTTAGATATACATTAACATTGGCCAAACATTAATGCAGTAAGAACAAGAAAAGATAGAACAACCATTGAAGAAAAGATGAAAACTGAAATGATCAACAATTACATTCCAGTACAATTATTCTTAACCTCCTCAAGTAAGAAGTGAATTATCCACCCATTTGTGGATTAATCATCATCAAATAAGTAGAATTCATACAAACAATTGAGATTAAAGAGAAAGGGAAAGAGAAGAACCCTAGAATTTTCGTCCTCTCAATTGCATGTAACCCACGTTCTTGCTCAACCAAGTCGAATGTTTAAAATAAAACCTAAGTTGCTATTTATACTCTTGAGAATTTTTCCGAATAACAAGAAACGTGGCACTTAGCATATCACGGAAAGCACTCCTCCGTTCCACGGGGTATCGTGGACCCTCACCGCTTCGCTACCAGCAATGTACCTCAACGTGGCACGAGCTTGC
Organism: Datura stramonium; assembly: GCA_018107945.1. Taxonomy (NCBI): domain Eukaryota; kingdom Viridiplantae; phylum Streptophyta; class Magnoliopsida; order Solanales; family Solanaceae; genus Datura; species Datura stramonium. The sequence goes on along the minus strand of JACEIK010007455.1, from coordinate 51,088 downwards.
ATCGCGGAGCTTCACTCAGGTCACTGGCAATGGTCACAAGACCTTCACTGAACCCTGAGGTTCCGGTGCAATTGTACTCAGCATGACACGGAGTGCATCACGGAGTACTACTCTCCGTGCTCACGGGAGGTAACACGAACCTCCACCGGATTTTGACCAAATTAATTCACCCGAGGCAGACTGCTTCCACGATGGCAATATGGACACTGCCTATCAAGGAGCTCCTTATTTTTGTCAGTTTCTCCTTGTAAACTTCAACTCCTTGTTTCAAATTCTATTCCCCATTTTCACCAACATGTATATTAGCTTCCAAATTTTCCTTTTACCGCAAAACAATACTAATCATGTTGGTTAGTATAAATTTCACATTTAACTAAGAAATCCATGAAAATGTACACATAACGATAGATAAACAAGGTCGAAATGAATTATTTGAGTATCACTTGGGCATGCAATTTTGCCAAAGATCACTTACCCCACACTTAAAACCTCGGTTCGTCCTCGAACAATACTTCACATCTCATTCAATTGAAACTCACGCATAGCTACTTTGGCTCGACTCCATTTGGCTACTGCTATACCGATTATTTAATATAGCAAATCAACAAGAAAACATGCATGGTCTCATCAATACAATGAAATACACCACATTAAGATCTCCTAAGCTCAAGAATTGATTCTCATCTTGGCAAACTCGTGCAAATCAACCGATAAAGACATCCGAATAATTTTAATGACCTCTCGTCAAGCATGTGCCCTCACAACACAAGAGAATTTCCCCATTTTCCATCATATGATTTCCAAAGCACTACATGTACGGGTAGTATATGAATACGATTTCGCTCTCTCTCCCAAAGAATTTACATGCAAGACGTCATGAACCATAGGCTTGCCTCTAGTGTATTACTCCACTAATATAACGACACGTGATGTAAGATCACATAGGACTTAACGGGGTTGTAATGTAAGCTAAGGAACCAGTAAACATCCAACTAATATCAACTAGCTCCTTAAGCGCTTTCACATCCCACCTTCATTACTGCATTAGTTTCTTCCTCCATCCTCCTTATTCTTGAAAAATTTCTTTGTTTTTTTTCCCATTTCTTTAAGCACACTCGACTTACTAACAAAGATTAGTTATACATCTTTATTTTTTCCTCCCAACAAGTGCACCTTGACCTTTTCTTCAACTCACATTTCGCTTTCCCTTCCTCGTTTCACAATTCTCACTTTGGCTGACCGTGGAAAAATTGTTTTTCTTGAGCGCTTAAGAGTTATGGATCAAATTCACGGGCTAATGAAAACAAGGGATTAAGCTCGGTTTGTACCCCTTCAAAGAAAGAAAAATAGGCTAAAGGCTCAATGGGGGTACTAGGATGTATATTCAAGGTAGGTATGATAAGGGAGAAACTTTCTGTTTATTCAAAGAAATGCCTACATCCTTTCCTACAATCCACATCCTTCATTTCATTTAGTACACACACCAGACAAGTTCTAGACACTTCACAATAGCATGGAATAATCGAACCTCACCTCACACTCATTGCACATGTCAAACTCAACATATATTCACGTATCTCTTCAATCGCCTAATTACAAGAATTCACTATTAAGCCTCATCACACCGACCTCACTCTATGGCCTAGGTATCTCAACATGTTTAACACATTTGCATGCTTTCACATGAATCACACTTGCATCATTATATCATGTACAACACGTAACAAGAATTGCGAACCATGAAGTAGCCCACACTGCTGGGTTCACACAAAGAAAATAACATGAACCATCCACGACTACATTTCCCTTAAGACTGGTCGTAATCCATCCATCATAGGAACGGCCGCTATCTACGACTACAATCGGGACTATTCTCGGTAAAAGCACCGAAACAAAGCCGAGAAACCCAACATAAAAGAAATTCAACAAAAATTTAAAGATTTCAAGGAAAAATAAAAAAAATATTAATTTGAAAAATATTTACACAACAACCAACAACAACAAATTTCTCAACACAACACACAAAGTTAGCTCAACATTCATTACAACAACCAAACAACAACACCAAATCAACACAATGCACCTCAACATTCATTATAATACCAAATTAATTACGTAACACACAACACAGTCACAAGGTCACATTTTTGCACAAGCACAACAAACAAAAACATAAACATAATAACAAAAGAAAATGGCACCTAAACTACTCCCACCCCACACTTAAACCTAACATTGTCCCCAAAGTGTTCTCACATAATTTCAACATAGCACAAAGGTTGAAGGTGAAACTCGATCAATCTAAGTATTCAACTTCTTCACGGTGCCGTTGCTTCGTTCCCATATCGTAATCGCCCCCGCCGTCCTCTTCCGACTCAACATCGAGTCCCGCATGTCTCCCTCATCTAGAGGACGTCATCATCTACGGGCTCCACAATTGCTGGCCCCACTCGTATGGGAAGCCCGAGCATTCTCGCTGAATGGGTAATCCAACTCGACCTCGCTAGCTCATCCTCCGTTGTCAGCCTCCCCCGCCGATGCAACCACAACATCTCGCATCCCATACATGTGGGCCATATATTGGTCATCCCGGCATGTCGCTTCGCTAGTGTGAGCACCTCGCCCATGAGTAGTGTCAAGTGCCTTGGTTTTAGACATTCAAGGCACGCCTCAATCTATGGGATTTAATCCAGAGGCCTCCTCCTCAATATCATGGCCCCTCATGAACGTTGTAAGCGTACTACCAAACCCGCATTCATGCCCCCGATGCAAATGAGTTTTCTTATGATGATCACCGCCCACATTGATTTCCAAATTTTCATCGTGGCATACACTGCAAACTCTATCCCGGTGACATCCGTCATGTGCACCCGGATCGTGCATGAACACACAATCTTTAACCAAATCCTGGCTTCCCAATTCATCTCGAAGTAGGGCAATGTCTGATGGTAGCCTCCTGTGCCTACCCCACCCGGGCTTCTGCCGATCTGCCCACATAAGGTGCGTCTCGATGTCCGCATAGGGTGGAGGATGTTCACCGCTGAGGACATGAGCGTCTCGTGTCCCGCGCCCTCAGATTGCATTCAAGTGATGGGGCTCAAAAGTGACAACCTTCCCCGTGATTTTGACCTGGGCAGATTCCGCAAGGTCGGGTTCCGCCTGGCATAGAACCCTCGGACAAGATGGAGATTGCACTCCCCCGGGCTCTTCGAAGATGAAGTTAAGCCTGGCTATGTCAATCTTGTGTACAATCCGCTGGAATTCCTCAGGCCGGGCCGGCTCCCGTGCTATCTCGCTCCTCCGGGAAGTATTTGCCTCTTTATGTTTAGCATATCACTTCTTCCCCTCATCCGTCCCCCATCTCGGTTCCATATTTGCCATGTGGCTGCCTCTAGGAACCGCTGTGCCGCTGGAACTGTTGTTCCCACTCCGACTTCTGCCCGCGCCCGATGTGGATGCACCCTCGTCTCTTTCTTGCAAACCCCGCTCATTGTTCAGATACATTCAAACATACAAACCATTGTTATGCAAGTCATAATTAGCTACAACTAAGATTGGGTTTAATTCGATCACCCCACACTTAGTCTTGGGCCACAATCTAAACAATTCGACAAGACATTCATGATTTTTCTATTCTTAGCATTCAACCGACTTATATCTATATAAATCGATGGAACAATTACTATGTACTACTCGTACTTCATACAATGAATAAAAATATCTCCACCTGCCCATTGCATCATCATAGCACTTAGCAATTTTTCAACAACGTACGTAATTCTCCAATTTCATTCTCCCAAAAATCCCTTTTCTACTTAGCATATTCAACATCAATCACAATATATTTCACTTCACCCAACATGCACAACCCAATTTGATTTTCAACATTTCAAAGAATTTAGTCGTCTTCCTATTCCATCTTCAACCCTAGCTACCAATTTCAAGAAGAATTCAATAAAACATGCAACCCTTGTCTATAAACTCATTACCGATACTATGAAAATCATTCAATCATAACTCGCGAATCTGCTTACCTCACACTTAGAGCAAGGTTCAATCACCAAACATGCTAAAGAATCGAAAATTTGAGCAAAAATAATGAAGAATTCAAGAACATACCTTTGATTTGATGAAATCGAAGAAAACTCAAAGAAAATTGATCCCTAGGTCCATTTCACGTTGGGGGAGAAGGGGATTTTCGGGTGTTGGTCATGAGGATTTGAAAAAATAGGAAGAAAATAAAGGAATTTTGGGTTTAAAAGGTATTTCGCGGTCACCCAGCGATCTCGAGGTGACCCGATGCAAAATACCCTCAACGTGTCACGGGAGGGCAACGCGAGCACGCTCCGTGACACTTGTTATCAAGAGAGTATTCCGGATTTTTTTAAAAAAATCCAGAATAAGCCTCAACGTGTCACGGAGGGAACGCGGAGGCCCTCCCTCCGTGACATGGCCACCCACGTGCTCACTATAATGCCAATTTTTATTTTCTCACCTCAATTTTTTTTCCTTTGCATTGTTTCACTTTTTCCCTCCGTTCTACCCGAAAAATCATTTCACCACAAGAAATTGGTTAGAATTCATATTTCAACACAAAAAAATTTTCTTTTTTTTCAAATAGTTCTACTCGCCTATTACAACACATTCACGGGGTTGCTCCCGTGCGCCGCCCGATTTACCTTTCACGGCTCGACGTCATTCATGCTAATAACTTCTAGAGTGATGGACGCCTTCTCAATAACTTCTCACCCCAATAATTTACATCGCTGTCTATCTGCCACCAAAAACGGGCACTTCTATCTTCTTCCACAACTCCTATCGCCCGTGGGGGTCATTTTCAATACCAAATCCGCCCGACCATTTGGACCGCAATTTTCCCGGAAAAGCTTAAGTCTCAAATTAAATAGCAACACCTTCGCCCGGCCAAAGATCCGATGCACCATATGCCTATCGTGCCACCCTCTTCGCTTTTCCTGTAGCACGGCACTTACAAGTACACATTCAAACCCATCCGGGCCGCTAGGTTGCATCGCCTCTTTCTTCCTCGCTAGCTTTGGATCCATGTTCAACTTTCTCACGGCCCAAAAGCTCTCGATGTTCTAGCTCCACAGCAAGTGACACGCCTCCATAGACCAATCTGTACGGATAAGTCCCAATGGGGTGTCTCAGCCAGCTTCTATAAGCCCACAACGCATCATCGAGTTTGCTTGACCAATCAATTCGCCGTGCATTCACTTTCTTTTGTAGAATCTCGCTTTATCTCTCGTTCGACACCTCCACTTGCCAAGTAGTTTGGGGATGATATGTTGTTGCTACCTTGTGGCTAATCCCATACTTAGCTAGCAAATTTTTGAAACTTGCATTCACAAAATGAGCCCCTCCATCACCGATAATGGCTCTGGTGTTCCAAACCTTGTGAAAATATGCTTTTTCACAAATATTTTTACCACCTTGTTGTCATTCCTCAAAGTGTTAAGCTGCTTCGAATTAACATTTATACATAATCAACGGCTACCAAGATGGAACATTACCAAATGACGGTGGGAATGGGCCCATGAAATCTGAGTTCCATACATCAAAGATCTCCACCTCTAGTCATCTCGCTGCAAAGTGGCATCTCCGCTTTCTACCAATTGTGTCTATTCTTTGACATCTATCACACATTTTCACATATGCCATAGAGTCTCTAAATAGTGTGGCCAAAAGAAACCTCGACCGTAGCACCTTGTGCGCCGCTCGCCGCCTCCGTGGTGCCCTCCATACAATGATGAGTGACAACTCAATACTTCGCAACTGCTCTCTCGGAATGCATCTTCTCATCACCCGATCCGGTCCCCGCTAAACAAGTACCTAGCCATCCCAAATTTAATACCCGCAATCATGTCTCAACTTCTTTCTTTGCCGAGCCGTAGCCTCCGGTGGATAGATTCCACTTACCAAAGAAATTCACAATGTCTACATACCAAGGGGATTAAATTTTCCTTATTGCCAAGAGTCGCTTCATCCAGAACTCTTCCTTGATGTGCCGCCACCTTCCTTCACATGCAGTCCGGCTTTCAATCGCGATAGGTGATCTCCCACTTGATTCTCGCCCCTTTCTCGTCCCAAATCTCTAGGTCAAAACTCTTGTAACAACAATATCCATCTAATCGCCCGGGCTTTGCATCCTTCTTTGTTAAATAGATACCGAATTGCCAGATGATCGATATACACCACTACTTTAGAACCCATCAAGTAGGACCCACTTATCAAATGCGAACACCAATGCTAGCATCTCCTTTTCCACAGGACTGTATATTGACTTGGGTTGCGTCAAGTGTTTTACTTTCATAATGAATGGAATGAAAAAATTCTATTCCTCCATCGCCCCACACAGCCTCCTACAGCCACATCGCTTGCATCACACATTAATTCAAACGGTTGCTCCCAATCCGGAGAAATGAGAGAATAGGCACTTCTACCAGCCTTCGTTTTAGCTCCGAATGCTTTTACACAACTTTGTCAAACTCGAACTTCACCTCTTTTTCTAGCAAACCGCATATCGGTCTAGAAATTTTTGAGAAGTTCTTGATGAACCGTCTCCTAGAACCTGCATTGCCTCGAGAAAACCGCGAACACCCTTCATCGACACCGGTGGTGGTAGCTTTTCGATCACATCAATCTTTGCATGATCGACTTCCAACCCTTTGCATGAAACCTTATGGCCAAGGACGATACCCTCCTTGACTAAAAATGACATTTCTCCCAGTTGAGTACAAGGTTGGAGTCTTCACATCGAGCACTCGTCAAGATTCTCGCAAAACATGCAGGCAAAACGACTACCGAAAATAGAAAAATCATCCATAAATACCTCGAATGGACCTTTCTACCATATCGTGAAAGATCGCTATCATGCACTGAATGTGGCGAGTGCATTGCATAGACCAAATGGCATCCGCTCGAAAGCAAGTCCCATAAGGACATGTAAAAGCAGTCTTCCTCGGGTCGTCCGATGCTATGGCTATTTGGTTATAGCCTAATATCCATCAAGGAAACAATAATATTCTTCTTGGACCCGCTAACTCCGTCCAATATCTAATCAATAAATGGGATAGGATAATGATCTTTCCTCTTGCCTCATTGAGCCAGAAACCATGCAAATTCGCCGCCCAGGACTGCAGGCGTTGTAGGAATCGCCCTCATTCTTCTCGTTGGTGACCACCTGGCCATCCCTCCTTTCTTGGGACACACCGAATGGGACCGACTCCATTCACCGGCTCCCAAATGGGATAGACCACACATGCATCAAGCAACTTGATCACTTCCTACCTAACTATCCTTCATCACCGGATTCAACCTCCACCGATGTTGTACAATTGGCTTTGCTCCTTCTTCCATAAAAATCCCGTGTGTGCAAAAAAAGCTAGATTGATTCCCTAGAATTTTTGTCCTCTCAACCGCCTCGTAACCCACGTTCTTGCTCAACCAAGTCCGAATGTTTAAAATAAAACCTAAGTGTGCTATTTATACTCTTGAGAATTTTTCCCAAAATAACAAGCAACGTGGCACCTGAAAGTGTAATCGCAGCACTCCCTCCGTGCCGCCAGGTCACAGACCCTCACCGGAAGTCACTACCAGCAAATGCACCTCAACGACCCGCTTGCATCGCTGGAGCCTTGCGTTCGTGCCACGGTGCTATCAGACCTTCACCGGAACTTCTGATGTTCCGTGTAATTGTACTCAATGTGACACGGAATGCATCGTGAGCACTACCTCCGCGCCACGGAGGTAACGCGAACCTCCACTAGATTTTGACCAAATTAATTCACCCGAGGGAGAGACGCTCCGCGATGGCAGCCGTGGACACGCTCCATCACGTAGCCCTTATTTTTGTCGCTTCCTCCCTTGTCAACTTCACTACTTGTTTCCAAGTCCATTCCCGCTCTTCACCAACATGTATATTTGCTACCAAATTTTCCTTTTTACCTCAAAACAACACTAATCATGTTGGTTAGTATAAATTCTAATATTTAACTAAGAATCACATGAAAAGGACACATAACGATAGATAAACACGTTGAAATGAAGCATTTGAGTATCACTTGGGCATGCAATTCGCCCAAGAACACCCTACTCGTAATCTTATTTGATTATATTTTAATTATACATGTTTATTGATCTTGTTTATACTTAGTGGTGTTACTTACCTTGTATACTAGATACATTCCACACACGACCGCATACTTCTATGTTGTATCATTTCAAGGATACAGCCCCCGATATATCCAGCTCGGCCCCACCACTAGTTAGATTTTCTGCGCTTGCTTTTCCCGCCCCCGCTGGTGAGTCCTCATCTTCGAGGGCCCTTATCGGCTTATTTTGTATTTTTAGTTTTCGACTATAGTGAGTTAGTTGAGTCTTGTCCAATCAACTCAGCGCATTAGAGGCTTTTCAGACAAGTATGTATTAAGCTCTAGACTTATGTATGTATTCCGATGTTATGTTATGTTTAGACTTCCTCTATGTTAATTATTATGTTGATCTTCCATTTTATTTGGATGAGTTAGATGTTGTGTTCATGCTATGGGTCGACTTGGAGCCTCTCGCTTGTCCCATGTCTCGATCCGAGCTCATGTTCGTGTCATGACAATAGTGGGCCTTGGTGTCTAGCCTTTCTTTTATTTGGCGGCCACCACTTCACCAATATTTATTGGCACCCTTGACATGATGCAAGCAATGAGAATAGTCGCCTTAAGGTTTACCCGTAGATTATTTTTTGATGGCATGATACGGTAGCATACAAATTAACCATAGCTTACCTCAACTTAGGTTCATTGGCAATTTCACCCCCAATGGTGGCTCATATTGGCTGACCATTGATGATGATGCCTGCTCTCCCGCCTGAAATGATCCCCTTGGCTTCCATCCTCACCCCGTAAACTCCATCCTCGAAGCCGATCTATCCTCCTAGAAGATGGTACGATGGAATCTCGGAGTGATGTGCACTCTACACCCCGAATCATGATAAGGCAAGCAAGGAAAATATTCTACTTTCCTTTTGCGCTATGGCATCTTTGCCTCACTCGACACGAGGCATAGAACTACCGGCACTGCATTTGGAGGAAAGTAGTTTGGTATAGGCTTTATGAACATGTGCCTATGCCTTATTGAATTAGATGTTGATGTTAGTGAAGTCATTCCCTCAAATTCTCGCTGTGTCGAAGCACTTCTCTATAGTGATTGACCTCTCTATGCATGTGAGGTAGTGCTTCTTTATGTCAACTACACAAAGGATAAAGACATCCCTAGTGTTGGCAGAGCTTGGGGTTTCTTTGGTTTTTCCCTTCCTTTTCTTTTGATGTGGAAGGGGCCTTCCCTTTTTCCTCAGTTGCCTAGAAGATGCCATATGTCATAAGATAATGTTAGTGCCAAAAATATACCAAACTCTTTTTGTACTTTTATTTGAGGCATAAAAGAAATCAACTATGCTATGAAAAGGAAGAACAATTAGAAATATTGGATGCTTGAAAAAAGTAAAAACATGATTAGTAAAAACTGGAAACACCTGCGTTGCACCTACATTGTGCAAGGTGAGACTCATGTTCGGGGTAAGTGCGTCATTGTGCCCGCGATAGAAACTTCAAAAAATTGAGATTCCCGTGTTCCACTCCAAGGCTTTCGTAGGAGCTCAACTCGGCGGCCTATGTGTTGGAATGCAGAAGAGGGCAAAGACCTAACACGAAGCCCATACCGCGCTCTAGCATGTGTCTGCAGATGGGGATACGCCATTGGCAAGTGATCAGCAGTGGCCAACATTGAATTTTGAAGCACTAATACTACCATTCTTTCTCAAGCATGAACATATTACATCTAATCAGGGAACTCAAACTTCCCGAAAGATTTATCCATCACCAGATAGCCCACAAACAATTGGGACCACTAACGCTTCCTTAAGATGGATGTTACCCCGTCTATCATCGAAACATCAAGTGCCTAATTGAACCCAATATCACAACTCAATATCACACTTCATACAACTCACTCACAACATCACATTTCTCATTCATAAGCAGAAGATAAAAGAAAAAGAATGGCAATTTTTCCTTAAGAAGAACGTCAACCCATCCATCATCTAGAAAATTATATTCCAAGAATATGGATTACCTCGGATTTCACCTCCCAACTAACATTTCTGGCCACATGAACACATGAAAGATCAATAAATATGTATATGAATATCTACCCACATGATTTTTGCAGTATTGAACTCCCTACCATACTCACAACAACGGTTATCAAAAGAATGAAAAACACAAAATGGGCAATTGGGGAAACATAGGTTAAGAAGGATTCACAAATCAACAAGCATTCTTTTTGTGCTACAAAACTACAAGGCATCATGGAGAAGAAGAATGAGAAGCACACATACCAAATTAGATGATAGAAGAGATGAAATTGAAAATTTGAATTTTCTTCCAAATGGACAACCCAAAACTTGACTCTTATGCTTTGGGGGGAGAGAATAGTAAGTGATGGTAGAAAATAGTGAAGGAGGATATAATTTATAGGTGGAGGGAAGGTGAGTGGATTGGTGGATTTTAAGGTAGGAGTTAATGGGTTTAATAAGGAAGATGAAGTGGTTAAGGGTTATGGGGAAGAGAAAAAGGTGAAGAAAATGGAGGTTATTGGGATATGGGGGAAGTTTAAAAGGTGTGGGTTGGCCATGGATCGGTTTAGTCAATGGGTCAATCAAAATTTTAAATGCACTTTGGACTTGTGCCTACCGCCAAACTTGCGACTATAGGAGGGAACCCATCTGGGCATATTTATATGCCTGCGATACTCAAATGCGTCATTTGTCTTGTTTATCTAACAATGTTTGTACATTCTTATGCAAATTGTAGGAAAGTGTGAATTTATACTAACCAACATGGTTAGCGTTGTTTTGCAGGAAAATGTACTGCGGAGCTAAGATGCATGTTGGGAGGAATCGAAATGGACTCAGAAGCGAGCAAGGAAATGGCCAAGGAAAGCAAGGGATTGAAGAGGTTCACTGATAGCGTGTCACGTGCACTTATCGCGATGCATTCTGGCTGGAGGATTTAATTGGCAAAGATTCCGAGAGGGTCCGCGTTCGTGCCGTGGCACGTTGACCCACCCCCGGAACTTGACATTCCAAGAAGGTGCGCGTCGCACCGTGTCACGTTGGGCAAGCTCCGCGCTGCATGTCGTGCCACGTTGGGGGATAAATACCGGACGACCAAATTCCGTAGAGCCATGTTTGCACCACTGGTGTCAATGGACAAAGGTTCGCGCATGCACTCCGCGTGACACGTTGCTTGTTATTCGGAAAATTCCCACCGTATAAATAGAACACTTAGGTTCATTTTTAATTATTCTCGACTTGGTGGAGCAACGTGGGTTACAAAGTGGGCTGAGGGGACGAAAATCTTAGGGTTTCTTTCTATCTCTTTTCTCCTTTCTTTAATTGTTGTATGATTTACATTTATTTAACGATGTTTAATCCACAAATGAGTGGCTAATTTCACATCTTGCTGAGGTTAGGAACAACTGTATTGAAATGTGATTGCTGATCATTTGGTTTTTCATCTCGTTCCATGGTTGTTCTATTAATTCTTGTTCTTACCGCATTAATATTTGGTCAATGTTAATGTACATCTGAAAAGTCCGGTTTCACTCGAGAGAGCATGAAATTGGAAAGTTGTGAATTAATAGGATATGATCTGTTCTTTGTTTGGGAAAATTGAGAATTGATTTACCTTCAGATAGAAATATACTCCCAGTCGATTAGTCAATTATGGAATCGATTTTCTAGGGCTAGAACATGAATTGCTTCTCTATCACGTAAATGTAGGTGGAAGGTTCCTGATTCTTAAGTTGGGTTAAATACTAGAGTTTTAATCCATGTGCATAAGTTCCGACTAGCAACCGAGAAAAGATTAAATTAACTTGTATCGATAATTAATTTCTCTACATGTTCGTTTTAGCCTCGCATGCCTCACATTCATAGTTCGAATTCACTTGTATATTCCTTTAGACTTAGTAAATTTAGATAACAAAATATAAAAACTTTCACATTGTTGTCCGCATTTGTAGAGTTACAAGCACTGGACACTTGAGTAGATTTGCCCCATAGTCCAGCCCCTCGTGGGATTGGCTACTTGGCTTACTTGAGCCACTTACTACTTGTTTTCGACCACGTGCACCCTTGCGTGTAGTCATCCTGCATGCCGCGAACAAGCTTGGCACCGTTGCTCTGGGACTCCGGCAATTTGCGAAATTTTTCTTAAAGTGTTAGTTTGCTATTTCTTTATATTGTTGACAACTTGGTCTTAACCTGTATTTTGGTGGGTGAGTATTAGACTGGCTGAACATCAGAAAGGGACAAAGAGCTGGTGGACCCATCCTAGAGCCGGAAAGACAATTCCATCGCCAAACAGAGAGAAGCTCTAGAGAGAGTTTCGCAGCTTGCTCGTACAAACAACTCGGAGCAACCACAGTAATCCACCACTTCAAAGGGCGTGTTAGTGCCCCGAGGAAATGGCAATAGTTTGCCGCGATGTGGCAATCCCACATGCTAGCCGATAAGGGGCATATTTATATGCCAAAAACGACATCAAATGTATAGCTTTTGCCTTGTTTGTCTAATAATGTGTGTACATTCTCATGTAAATTGTACGGAAGTGTGATTTCATACTAACCAACATGATTAGCGTTGTTTTGTAGGAAAAACATGCTTTTGTGAAGAAAATGAAATGTTGGAAGAAATCGAAGATGCACTCTGAACGAGCAAGGAAGCGTTTGGAGAAGGAAAACAAGGGCTCGGGCGATGAGCCGTGACACGCCGCCATCGGGGATGCACCGCCTGGGAATTAAAATCGCAAGAAATTCCGCTGAGGGTCCGCGATCAAAGTCAGTGCCACGTTGGGATTAATTCTCCAGACTTGCATTTCCTGCAGAGGGTCCGCGGATTGCACCGTGGCACGTTGGCTATGCCCGTGATACGCATGCCGTGCCACGTTGGAAGCAATTACTCGGGCGGACAATTTTGTATTTCGCGTTTGCACGTGTCACGGAGGCAAAGGTTCGCGATGCACCCGTGACACGTTGCTTGTTATTCCGGAAAATTTATCCCTAGTATAAATAGAACACTTAGGTTCATTTTTAATTATTCACTTGGTGGAGCAAGAACGGGTTACAAAAGAGCTTTGAGTGACGAAAATTCTTAGGTTTTCTCATCCCTTTCTTCTTCCTTTCAATTGTTTGCATGATTTATTCATTTAACGATGCTCAATCCACAAACAGTGGCTAATTCCCTTTCTTTGCCGAGGTTATGAACTATTGTATTGAAATGTAATTATTGAATTGCCGGTTTATTTTATCTTTTCTTCTATGAAGTTGTTCTATTTAATTCTTGTTCTTACTACGTTAATATCTCACAATGTTAATGTAAATCCAAAAAGTCCGGTGTCACCCGAGAGGGCAAGAAACTGGAAAGTTGTGAATTAATAGGATATGATATTTTCTTGGTTTGGGAAAATTGGGAATTGATTTACCTTCAGGATAGAAATATACCTAAAAGTCGTATTAGTCATGTGTGGAATCGATTTTGTATAGCTAGAGCTTGAATTTCTTCTTATCACGAAAATGTAGGTGGAAGGTCTATGATTCTTAAGTCAAGAAATTTAGAGTTTTAATCCATATGCATAGTTCCGACTAGCAATCCTGGAGGAAAAGATAAAACCATGTACATCAATAGTTCGTTTTACATGTCCTTTGTAGCCTCCGCATGCTCTCATTCATAGTTCGACTAACCGTATAGATATCTTAGTTTATATAAAATATATTTTCCAAAACACATAAACTTTCTTACACTGTCTTCATTGTCGTAGTTGTAGTAAATTAACACTTTAAAGGTTTCACCCCGTATTCTCGTTCCCGTGGGTTCGACATTTCCGCTTCTTAAAAAGAGCCACTATATTACTTGTACGAATCTGCATTAATCTCATGCTCATCAGTTTTTGTCGCCGTTGTCGGGGAATAGGCAATTGGTGAATTTTAATTTTTATTTTACGTGTTAGTTTGCTATTTCAATATTTTAGTGTTGACAACTTGGTCTAGCCTGTATTTTGCAGATACCGCATTCTGTTGAACACCGGCAAGAGACAGCATTGTGGATCCATCCTTAGAGCCTAAAGACACATCGCCACCTGAGAGAAGCTCTAGAGAGAAAATTTCATGTGTTCAGACAAACTATTATGGAGCAACCACGTAATCCACCAATCGTGCGGGCAAAGCATTTGTACCCGAGGAATTAGCAAAGCCAAAGCGCTCGCGATGTGGCAATCCCACATGCTAGTAATGTTACATCTAGCATTCGCAAACTCCGGAGCCAGAGGAGGTGTTCGAGCTAGTCTGCATTATGGTGCAATTGCCGCACACAAGCGGCGCTTACGTGTCTCCCTCACGAGGATCCACAACAACATCTTCGTAATTTTCTGGAGATATGGTTTACCTCTACATTCCCGCCGGAGTGTCAACAGACACGTCAGGCTTATACCCTTCTCCCCATTTTCACTTTTGGAGATGCTGGAGGTGGCTGAAAGCCGAGCCACCAAACTCTATCACCTCATGGGATGATCTTGCAAAGAAGTTCTTGATCCGATTCTTTCCTCCGGTAAAACAAGGCTTAGAAGTCAAATTCCCAAGTTTTAAACAAAGGGAAGGAGAGAATCTCAGACAAGCTGGGAGAGATTTAAATCATTGTTGAGGGACCTGCCCTCATCACCATCATCAAATGATGTGATCAGTGCACACTTTTATAGAGGGTTTGGAACCCCACACAAAAATTTTGCCGGATTCGGCAGTCAGACAAGCTTTAGAAAAGACTTATGAGGAGTCAGATACTTTGCTTAATCGTATTTCGTGTGGAATCCGGAAAGTGGAATGCTGACTCTTCAAGGGGAGGAGCAAGGAAAGCAAAACTGAGTCTTGGAAGTGGATGGGCCACGCGCTATCGCCGCACAAATAGCTGCCTTGCAGGATCAATTGAACACCCACTGGGCAACATGAACTTGAGCCGCCTCAAGCCCCAAGGAATGCAAGTGCAAGGCATTTGGTGTGAAGTGTGCGGGAGCAATGAACACTCGCCCGAGTGTTGTGGGAGCAAATCTGCATCAGTGAACTTTCTCAGAATGCACAAAGGAGCAATCACCAACAAGATGGGAATAGCTACAACTCTAATTGAGGAATCACCCGAATTTCTCTTTTGGGGTAGCAACAACCATCGTGCGTGAGTTCGAGTCGAGGATGCAGCCAACAAGCGAGGGCCACAGAACTATCAGAACAATACGGGGAACAACAATGCCTCTCCTCCACCACCATCACCCAAATAACTGAGAGATGTTCAAGCAAACCGGGTAGCTAGCCAAGCTCAATTGCGTGTGTCGACTATGTCAAATTGGCAAACTCGACGTCAAAAACATTCGCTTAGCTACCAAGGCACCGGGAGTATCAATTTGGGCAATTTGCTGGAGCCTTAACACCAGTGCCTAGAGGAGACTCCTAAAGGACACGTGCATCCCAACCCCAAGGTGTAAATGCAAGCATCTCACGAGGAGTGGTTTGCAGCTGGAAGGAGGTGGAACCCGAAAGACCACCTCAACAAATAGGGAGTAGTAGAAGCAAGAGAGGGAGCGTAATGATGAGAGAGGGAAACACAAAGATGCCGAATCAGAAAGACCTCCACCCCCGTTCCCTCAACGATTAAAGAAGCACAAGAGGAGGCGTGCTTCAAGAAATTCATGAGGTGCTTAAACAAGTACAGACATCCACTCTTGTTGATGTTTTCTATGTGAGTGCCCAAATATGCAAAATATATTAAGGACATCGTGGCCAACAAAAGTAGGTTTACCGAATATGCCACTGGCCCCATGCAGGAGTGCACTTCCCGGAGACAAAACCTATTGCCCACGAAGCTCAAAGATCCTCGGAGCTTCACACCAATTAACAATCGGGCAAAGTATTCGAGCTCGCGGTTTATGTGATTTGGGAGCGAGCATTAACTTGATGCCATATTCGGTATTCAAGAAGTTAGGTCTAGAAGTCCTAGACTCTTACAACAAGATTTTGCAACTTGCGATCGCTCCTTAGCAAGACCGCACGCGTATTGTGGAGGACGGTTAGTGCAAGTCGGTCTCCTAATCTTTCCTGGATTTTGCTAGTGCTGGACTTTGAGCGTACGCGGAAGTCCCATTTATTTTGGGACGACCTTTGGCAACCGGGAAAGCACTCATAGATGTAGCGTGTGTCGCCCAACCATGCGAGCACATGACAAGGTGGAGGTGTTCGATGTGTACAAGGCCACCAAACTCCCTACGTGTACGAGGAACTCGTTGATTAACGTGCTTGAACAACCAAATGCTTGCTCTGCATGCCGAACAACGAGAACTAAAGGGAGAGGAGCCCCGATAGAGGTAAGCTTTTGATGAGGGGTGGGACGCCGTGAGAAAACGTCCGTCACCCTAAGGCGTAATGAGCTCAAACGACGTCGAGCCGAGACTCGTAAACTGTGCTGTAACGGGAGGCAAGCCGTGAATTGTAATTGTAAAATGTACATATGAAAAAAAAAAAAAAAAGATTTTTATTTTTATTTAATATCTTTTGTAGTATAGGAGTGTAAATAGAAAACTAAAAATATTTTTGTTTTTCAAACTTTGGAATTCTAACCGATTATCGTGGTAAGATGTTTTACGTGTTGATCGAGGAAAATGCAAAGGAATGCAAAGGAGAAAACGAGGTAAGAAAAAAAATTCTAAGTGGCAAAACAAAGGGAGCTCAGGCGATGGCTCCGTGTCACTAAGAGGGCCTCCAAGTACCCTCGTGACACGTTGAAGGCAAAACCTCGGAATTTTAAAATTCTTTAATGCCTGCGCTGAGGTTTCCGTGTTTGCCGAGGGCATGCTCACAAGCACCACCCGTGACACGTTGGCGGTTAATCGCGTCGGGTCACACCGGTCACCGAGCGACCCGCGCAAAATCCCACTTTAAACCCTAAAACCCCTCATTTCTCTCATTTTCCTCTACCCTCCGCGACAAAACCCCCAAAAATCCTCCCTCAATGTGTCACGGCATTAGGATTGAAATTAACAACTTTCTTCGATATCATCGAATTAAAGGTATGTTCTGAACTCAACTTCAATTTTTAGCTGTACCTCAATTTCTAGCATGAACTAGAAAGAACTATGCCCTAGATAGAAAATTGAGCTTAAATACATTTGAGTTGTTGCTAATTGTTGTTCGTATTATCGTTGTGATCACATGAACTCGATAATTACATGCTAATTGAATTTGTGCGAAAATTGTAGCTAGGGTTGTGTTGTGAATTTTTGGTGAAAAAATTGGAATTGGAGGAGAATTGTTGAAAAATTGTGGGTTGTGCATGTTAAAAGATTTGAATCGTGTTATGCTTATCGTGTTATGCGTAAGAAACGAGGAAATTATCTGGGTAAATTGGGTGAAATTCCAAGAACTTATCGAATCACATGAAAATCGAGAGATTGCTTAGTTTGAGTTTGTAGAATATTCTTATTTTTCTCGTTTTCCTTTTGCAGAAGCTGAATGCCATGTGACGAAATGATTATCGAGGTATGTTGGAATTAGCTGCATTTAAGTCTGAAAGTAGTACAGAGGTTATACTGCCGAATTTTAAGAAGGCACGAGGCAATTTGGTTTGTGTTTTTTCTTTTGTTTAGTTGTTCTAATTTTTATATCTTTTTGTAAATTAGAATAAAAGTGATCTTGCCAAAATGCATAATGTGAGCTAAAGACTAAGTGTGGGGTGGCCGAGCCAAAACCCAACCTTAGTCAAAGCTAAGTTTAATCGACTAACATTGTTACTCGGCTCGTTTCTTGGACAGGCAATGCCCAGTGTGACAAAGGCAAAGGCGCATCAACATCGATGCGCCGGAAAAAGATTAAGACTGAGCAAGCATTCCCAAGAAGACCGGTAGCTCTATCGCGCGCCGCCAATATGGGAACACATGGGTGACCGAGGAGGGAAGAAATGGTATACCAAACACAAAGAAAACAAATACTTCCCCGAGGAGCATATTGCACTAGAACCATTGGCACAGAGTTCCTGATGGTGCATCGCATTGACGCCGGGCTACGTTTCATTTTCGACGAGCTAAGGAGTGCACTCCGCACTTAATACTTGGGAATTCTACGCCAACCGGAACCCGACACTAAGGAGTTCACACCATCAAAATAAGCCAGATTTTCACATTGGAGCCGCACCACCAACAAATGCCATCCCTTCGGGGGCGAAGAATACAGACGCCCACGTACTCCGACACAAACATCACTCCACCCTATACGGATATCGACGCACATTGTGTGGAGCCCGGCTACTATGACGTTGGAGCAGCACAAGGAGAGGGGCTACCATCGACACCGCCCTATGCACAGATGAACAGAGGGAAGCCAGGATTTGGCTTAAAATCGTTTGCTCCTCGCTTGATACTAGGGGTGCACATGACATGTGACCCGGATCGTATGCTGATAGCGCCCGATGAAAGGGCCGGGAGATAAATGTTGGGGCGGTGATCATAACCGCTATGAAAGAGGGCCCGACCGCATCAAGGGCAGGGTACGGATTCTGGGCGGCCGCCGACTACGTTCCCGAGGGGCCTTGAGGTCGAGGAGGAAGCCCTAGACTACATCCCCGTTGTATGGAGCTGCAGCCATAGACGTTACAAAAACTAAGGCACCCGACACCACTACGGCTCAGCTCACATTGGCCGAGCGACATGCTCTGGATGACCAATATATGTCCCGCATGTCGGATGCGTATGCCCGCCTACGCATAGGCGGGAGACCTGGCAACGGAGGATCTAGCTGCGGGCAATGACTTAGATTACCCACGGCGAGAACGCCTGTGGCACTATGCCTGTGGTTCCAGCCTTTGTGGAGCCTATAGATGATGATGTCCCCACGGATGAGGAGACACGTCGCGGTGATTCCGACGTTGAGTCTGAGGAGGACGATGGTGGAGACTCGATATGGGGGATGAGGCGGGCAAAGACCGACGAGGAAGTGGAATACTTTGACCGATCGTGGAGTTTCACGAACCACCTTTCATAGATTGTATGAACACTCTGGGACAAGTGTTCGATTTTAAGTGTGGGGTGGGAGTAGTTAGAGGGTGCTGAATTTTGCCTTATTTTGTATATCATCGCATGTTCTTTGTCCCGTGTCGCGGTTTGTTTTAATGTGACTCGTTTATGTGTATGTCATTTTATAAATATTGTTGTTGTGAAGCGTGGTTGTGTGCTTTTGGAATGTTGCTAGCCGTTATAGCATATTTTTGTCGAAATCATCGATGTTCTTAAAATCGTAAATCATTCGATATTTTTTAAAAAAAATTTCGTAACTTTTTTCTCGTTTCTTGGGTTTCTCGAGTTTGTTTTCGGTTCTTTTACCGAGAAGAGTCCCATTGAACCGAAGTCAGAATAGTGACCCTTCTCTATGCGGATGGATGACGACCGTCTTAAGGGAAAGGTAGTCGATAGGAAGTTATATTTCGCTTTTTTTTTAATTTTGTTTAAATTTTTTATTTTTTTTATTATATTAGATTTTTTTACTTTGTTTATTTTTGTTTTGTTTTTGATTTTATAATTTTATATCATAATAATTATATGGCAAAGATGATTCGTAGAAAGCATGCAAATTTTTGTACATATGTAAGACACTTATGCCATAGAATTTATCTGTGATTGAGGCTTAATTTTTGAATTCTGTGATTAATGACAAAGAATCTGAGAAGTCATCTTGAGTTGAGCATGTGCATCGAGTGTATACTCGAGGAAATCTGTTTATTCCATGCTATGGTCGATTGTCTAGAACGTGCCCGTCGTGTGTACGAAACGAAATGAAGGAAGTGTAGTGTAGGAAAAAGGATGTATGCTTGTCAACCAAAAGTTTTTCTTGTTTTCCTTTTCATATCTACCTTGAAGATTAAATCCTAGTTAGCAATTGAGCCTTTAGCTTTATAAATTTTTCTTTCTTCTGGCTTTTTCTTTTGTCGAAAAGGGTGTGGAACCAAGCTTAACCCCTTTCTTTTCATGGTCCTTAAACCAAATCCAAAGCTCTTAAGCGCTCAAGAAAATGTAAAGTTTTCCCATGGTAAGTCAAGGAGGAAATGATAAAAGAAAAGGAAGGGATAAAAAAAGAAAAAAAAAGAAAAGTGATGAAAAAGAAAAGAAAGAAAGAAAAAGAGTCGAGGGTGAAATGGCCATATTTGAAGGAAGAAAGTTGTTTAACTCAATTTTCTTCGTTAGTCCTGGGTGTGTGTGAAAAAAGAGATGGGTGATAAGTATAAAGATAAACTTCAAAAGGAGGAGGAAGGAAGATAATAATTCTAGAAGTTGATGGGATGTATTAAAAAGCGGTTAAGGAAGCTAGTTACTAGTATTGTTAGGCCCAAGATATACTAAGTTCCGTAGCTTACATTACAATCATGTTAAGTCCTACGTGATCTTACATCACGCATCCTTATATTAGTGGAGTAAAACACTAGAGGCAAGCTTATGGGTCATGACACAATGCATGTGTGAATTCGCTGGGAGAGTGAGCGAAATTGTGTGTATATATATACCCCGACATGAATTTCCTAGAGTTCATGTGATTAAAACAGGTGGAATCTCTTATTGTTGTGAGTAATACATTTGATGATAGAATAAATTCGTGTCGGATATCTCGGTCAACTAATATGCATGAGTTTGCCGATATCGAGAATGAGCCCTCGTGCTAGGAGGTCTTGATTTATTAAGTGTCGTTGTAATAATGATACTATGCATGTTTTTCGTGATTTGTTTTGAACATAATCGATATAACCGTAGCTCGGACTGCCGAGCCAAAGTGGCCATGATGGGATATCAATTTCATGAGGTGTATAAGTATTGTTCGAGGACGAACAAGATTTTAAGTGTGGGGTAGGTGATAAGGCATATTTATATGCCAAATCGATACTCAAATGTATAGTTTACCTTGTTTGTCTAATAATATGTGTACATTCTCATGTAAATTGTACGGAAGTGTGATTTATACTACAATCTAAACATGATTAGCGTTGCTTTGTAGGAAAACATGCTTTTGATAAAGAAAAATGACATGTTGGGAGAAATCAAAGATGCACTCGGGAACGAGCAAGGAAGCGGTTGGATGAGCAAGAAAACAAGGGCTCCGCGATGGAGCCGTGACACACGCCGCCATCGCGGATGCACCGCCCGGGAATTAAAATTGCAAGAAATTCCAATGAGGGTCCGCGGATCGGAAGTTGGTGCCACGTTGGGATTAATTTCTCCAGACCTTGTGACATTTCAGAGAGGGTCCGCGATTTAACCGTGGCACGTTGGCTATGCTCCGCGATGCATGCCGTGCCACATTGGTAGGAAGTAAATTACCCGGGGCGGACAATTTCCGCAGAGCTCGCTGCTTGCACCGTGTCACGGAGGCGTTGCGCCGCGATGCACTCCGTGACACGTTGCTTGTTATTCCGGGAAAATTTATCCCTAGTATAAATAGAACACTTAGGTTCATTTTTAATTATTCGACTTGGTGGAGCAAGAACGTGGGTTACAGTGCTTTGAGATAAAATTTCCTCCTTAGGGTTTTCTAATCCCTTTCTTCTTTCCTTTCAATTGTTTGCATGATTTCCATTCATTTAACGATGTTCAATCCACAAATGAGTGGCTAATTCCCTTTCTTGCTGAGGTTATGAACTATTGTGTTGAAATGTAATTATTGAATTGTTGGTTTATTTTATCTTTTCTTCTATGGTTGTTCTATTTAATTTTGTTCTTACTAATGCTAATATCTCGCCACGTTAATGTAATCCAAAAAGTCCGGTTTCACCCAAGAGGGCAAGAAACTGGAAAAAGTTGTGAATTAATAGGATATGATCTTTTCTTTGGTTTGGGAAAATTGGAATTTGATCTTACCTTCGATAGAAATATGTACCGAAAGTCGTATTAGTCATGTGTGGAATCTGCTTTGTGCGCCTAGAGCTTGAATTCTCTCTATCGTCGAAAATGTAGGTGGAAGGTCTATGATTCTTAAGTTGGGCTAAATAATGAGTTTTAATCCATAGGCATAAGTTCCGACTAGCAACCTGAGGGAAAAGGCAAGATAAACCATGTACATCAATAGTTCGCTTTCTTTATGTTCCTCAGAAATTTCGCATGCTCTCATTCATAGTCTGCATCAACCGTATAGATTTCTTAGTTTAGTATAAAAATATATTTTCCAAAACACACAAACTTTTCTTTACACTCCGTTTTCTCATTGGCCGTAGTTGTAGTAAATTAACACTTTAAAAGGTTTCACCCGTATTCCTGTTCCTCGTGGGTTCGACATTCCTGCTTCTTAAAAAGAGCCACTATATTACTTGTACGACCCGGTACACTTTGCGGGCTCATCACTAGCAATGTCACATCTAGCATTCGGCAAAACCCGAGCCAGAGGGAGGTTCGAAGCAATCGTAACATGGTGCAATTAAGCTGCACAATAAGCTGCGCTCACAAGTCTCCCTCACGAGACCCACTAACATCTTCAAAATTTTTTGGAGATAAGTGACACTTACATTCCCGCTGGAGTGTCAATGTATTTATGTCGCTTACATTGTTCCCATTTTCACTTTTGGGAGAAGACAAAAGGTGGCGAAAGCCGAGCCACCCAATTCTATCACCACGTGGGATGATCTTGCAAAGAAGTTCTTTGGATCCTAGTTTCTTCCCATCCGGTAAAACAGAAGACTTAGAAGTCAAATTCTATGTTTTAAACAAAGAGAAGCGGGAGAATCTCATCAGATTGGGAGATTCCAAATCGCCGTTGCGGGATTATCTCATCACCACCAATCCAAAGATGTGTCGGTGCACACTTATGCAGGGTTTGGAACCCCACACAAAATTTTTGCCGGACTCAGCAAGAATGTGGGGACAAGTAATAGAAAAGACTTATGAGGAGTTGTATACTTTGTTAAATCGTATTTCGTGTGGTAACCGGAGTGTAATGCGGACTCTTCAAGGGAAGGAGCAAGGCAAGGAAAGCAGCCGGAGTCTTAGAAGTGGATGGTTTTACAAATATCGCCAGAGATAGATAGTCATGCTGCGTAATCAACTCAACACCCACTCCCGCAACATGAGCATGAATCGGCCTCAAGTCTCAAAGTGAATGTGCAGTGATTGCAAGTGCTGGAGTAATGAACACTCAGCCGAGTGTTGTGGAGCAAATCCTCGACTCGGTGAACTTTGGCTCTGCGTAATGCACAAAGGAATAATCACCAATAGTATGGTAACAGCCTACAATTCTAACTAGAGAGAATCACCCGACTTCTCTTTGGGGTAGAAACAACCATCGAGGTAGAGTTCGAGTCGTGGGGTGCAAAGGGAATCAAGGGAGGGCAGCGTAACTATCAGTCACAGCATTTAATCAATAATGCTCTCCCCGTGCCACCATCACCCAAGATTGAGAGATGTTCAAAACTAAGGATAGCTAACCAAGCTCAATTGCAAAGCTGACTATGTTAAATTGGCATTTCATGTTAAGAACAATCAGTTAGCTACCAGGCGCCTGAGCACTCGCTTGGCAATTTGTTGGAGCCCAAAACACCAAGGCCTAGAGGAGGACTTCCTAGCGACACTGACTCCCAACCCCAAGCATGTGAATGTAGTGACCACAAGGAGTAGTTTGCGCCTAAAGAGGTGGAACCGTAGCGACCACCTCAACAAGCAAGGGAGCAAGTAGGAACGGGAGAGGCAAAGAAAGTGATGAGAGGGGAAGAAAGGATGTCGAACCAAAGACCTCCACCCCCGTTCCTCAACGCATTAAAGAAACACAAGGAGGAGGCGTGTTTCAAAAGTTCACGGAGGTGCTTAAACAGTACACATTAACTTACCTCTTGTCGACATGTTTTATGGAGTGCCGAAGTACGCAGTACATAAAGGACATCGTGGCGAACAAAAAGCAGTGCTGGGACGAGTATGCCACGGCTCTTACTGAGAGTGCACTTCCCTGACAATGTAACGGCATTGCCCACAAAGCTCAAGGACCGGGAGCTTTACAATATAGATTAATATTGGGCAACGTATCCGAGCTCGCTTGACATGTGATTTGGGAGCGAGCATTAACTTGATGCCGAATCGATATTCAAGAAGTTGGGGCTAGGGAGCCCTAGACCAAAATAGTGATCTTGCAACTCGAGGATCATTCCTTGGCAAGACCAGATGGTATTGTGGAGGACGTGGCCGGTGCAAGTCGCCCCTTATCTTCCGCATTTACAGGCTGGACTTTCGAGCCAAACGCGAAGTCCCATTTATTTTGGGACGCCCTTTTCTTGGCGACCGGGAAAGCGCTAATAGATGTAGCTGTAGGGCAGCAACTATGAGCACACTACAAGGTGGAGGTGTTCAATGTGTACAGGCCATCAAGCTCCCTGGCCGTGTAATGAACTCTCTGCGATCAACGTGTTTGCTGCAAACCCATGTTGTTCAGAGCGTTGAGTCAATGAGAGTGCTCCTGACAGTGGGGTAAGCTTGACAGGTGAGGATGGAAGTCGTGAGAAACGCCCGTCACCCTAGGGGCGGAATGAGCATAAAGGACGTCGAGCCGCGACTCTGCAGTCCACAAAGCGCCGGCACGGGAGGCAACCCGTGAATTTATTGTATTGTAAATGTATGATATTGAAAAAGAAAAAAAGAAAAAAATGTAAATATAAAAATATTGTGTTGTGTTTTTCAAACCTTGGGATTCTAACCGATTTCTTGTTGTAAGATAAATTTCAGGTTTATCGGAGGGCAAAATGCAAAGGATCGCAAAGGAGAAAATGAGGTAAGCAAAAAATTGAAAAGTGCTAAAAATAGTGAGCCCACGCTGCCGGCTCCTCGTGCCGGAGGAGGGCCTCCTCGTTACCCTCCGTGACACGTTGAAGGCAATTCTAGAATTTTTACAAATTCCGTAACGCTCGGCGCGATGGCTCCGTGTCACTGAGGGTGCCCGCGTTACCTCCGGTGACACTGAGGTGTTGCCTGCCGGTCACACCGGCCGGTAACCCGCGCCAAATCCCACTTTTTAACACCAAAATTGCATCATTTCCCATTTCCCATTCCCTCGCGACAAACCCCCTTAAAATCCCTCCCTCCTCAACGTGACACGGACCTTGATCTAAATTTCTTCAACTTCTTCTTCGAGATCATCTGATTAAAGGTATGTTCTGAACTCAACTCAATTTTTGCTAAGAGTTTTGATTTTTTGAGCATGTGTAGTGCAGCAAACCTTGCCCCCTAAGTACAAATTAAGTTTTTAAATTCATTTAAGTTATTGTTGATTGATGTCTCGTGAGTAGCATTGTGATTGTATGAACGCAATATATGGGCCATTGCTTGATCGAATTTTTTTGTGAAATTGTAGCTAATGGTCGGGTATGTGAATAGGAAGATGTTAAATTGACGTTTGAAATATGAAAATTGTTAGGTCATGCATGTTGGGTGAGGTGAATTGTGTTGTAAGTGTGAACGCATATGCTAAAGGCGATGAACTGGGAATAAAGTTGAAGAAATTGCTGAAATATCGACTACCTAGAAATTGGGGAATTGCTTAGGTTGTGTTGATAGAATTTTCGCTAAGTGCTACATGTGATGAAATGTTATCGATGGCAATGTTGTGATTAGTTGTAATGTTCGAGTAGTACATGAGGTTATACTGTCAATTCCTTAACAAGGCATTTTCGTTGTTTTCGTTTTTTGGTTTCTTTTTATGTAAATAGAGAAATGAGGATGATCTTGCCGTAATGCTGAAATTGTGGCTAAAGACTGAGTGTGGGGTGGTTTGACTCTACCCAACCTTAGTCGAAGCTAATTTTAAATTGGAAATGACATTGAACCGCTCATGAATTGATGAACGATGTCGAGTGTGCAGACAAAGGAAAGGGCGCATCTACATCTGGCGCCAGTAGAAAGAGGATCGTATCGGAACAAGAGCTCTCACAAGCGGCCAACGCTAATACGGAACCCTAAGGGTGACCGAGGAAGGGAAGAAGGTACACGGGCTATAAGGAAAATAAGTACTTCCCCTCGAGAGCATACGTAAGGGAACCGTTAGCACAGGAGTTCCTCACTGTCTCACCGGATTGACACTGCCGGCCCAGCTTCATCTTTGAAGATTCAAGAGTGCAATCTGCACTTGATTCAGAGTTCTATGCAAACGGAACCCGAGTGCTCCGCACACACCATCAAAATAGTAAATAAATTGTCACTTGAGCCCCATCACCCGAATGCCATCTTGGGGGTGCGTAATTACGCACGCCTATGTACTCCGGCAACGAATATTACCCACCATATGCTGATATCGACGCACCTTGTGTGGAGCCCGTTCGATGAAGACGTCGAGCACAAGGAGAGGGGCTACCATCGACACCGACCTACTCACGCATGAATGTAGCTGCACCGCTGAAAATTGTGTGTTCCTCGTTGATTCCCTGGGTGCACATGACGTATGTCACCCTAGATCGCGTGTGCTTGGTGTATGCCCTGATGAAAGGGCCGGAGATCAATGTTGGGGCGGTGATCATATCCGCCATGAACAGAGCCTCGTTTGCATCAAGGGCATTGTGTACGGGTTTAGTGGGTTTGTCAATGACGCCCTCAGGGCTCAGATGTTGAGGAAGAGGCCCCGGATTACATCCCATGATGGAGAGGGCGTGTCGTGACGTCACAAAGACCAAGGCACCCGACACCACTCACGGCCACTTACACTATCGAGCGACATGCTCGGGATGATCGCACATGGCCCGCATGTTCGGGATGCATATGCTCTGTAGCTGCGCATAGGCGGGAGGTCATGATGAGGATGAGCCGTGGCGCTCGGGACCTAGACTACTTTCTATGAAAACGCTGTGGCTCTATGCTCCGGGTGGGCCCAGCTTTGTAGAGCCTGCGGATGATGACGTCCCCACCGATGAGGAGACACGCCGTGAGGATTCAAATGTTGAGCTCAAGGAGACGACTGGGCGATTCGACATGGGAGACGCAGGCAAGCAGGCACCTCGACGAAGAAGTGGAATACTTTGATTGATCGTGGAGTTTCACCACCCACTTCGTTTGTGCTTTGTTGACTGTATGCACACTAGGGACAAAGCTGTTCGTTTAAGTGTGGGGTGGGGAGTAGTTAGGTGGTGCTGGTTTTGTCTTGATTTGTGTGTATATTCATGTTCTCGTTGTTGTGCTTGGAAAATTGTGACCCTATGCTTTTTGTGTGTATGTTTCGTATTTACTATCATTTTGAAGTTGTTGTGTGCCGTTGAATGTTGTTAGCTAGTGTTTAAATATTTTTTTTATCGAAATCATAAATCATCGATATTTTTAAAATTTTTCGTTAATTATTTTTATGATTGGGTTTCTCTTCCTTTTTTCTGCTTCTTTACCAAGAAGATTCCCATTGAACCGAAGTCGTAATAGTGATCGTTCCTATGATGGATGGATGACGACCGTCTTAAGGGGAATGTAGTCGAGAGAGTAGCTTTGGTCTTTCATTTTTGTTTGTTTGGTTGTATCCCATGCGTGTTGCTACTCTATGGTTACGAAATTCTTGTTGTGTGTTGTACATGTTATTTAGAATGCAAAGGTGATTCATATGAAAGCATGCAATTTTGCGCATATTTGAAAGCCTAGGCCATAGAATTCAATTCGGTGTGATTGAGGCTTAATGTTTGGAATTTCAAAATTAGTCGATTGAAGAGTCTCAGAATATGTCTTGAGTTGAGCATGTGCAATGAGTGTCTAGTGAGGTTTCGATTATTTCATGGTATTGTGAAGTGTCTAGAACTTGCCTATCGTGTGTACGAAACGAAATGAAAGAAGTGTAGTGTAGAAAAGGATGTAGGCGTTTCTTTGTTTTAACCTAAAGTTTTTTCTTTTTCATACCCACCTCGAATGTCAAATCCTAGTTAGCCCATTGAGCCTTTAGCCTATTTTTTTCTTTTGTCGAAAAGGTGTAACCAAGCTTAACCCTTTCTTTTCATTATCCGTAAATCTAATCCAAAACTCTTAAGCGCTCAAGAAAAATAATTTTCCCATAGTGTTAAGGAGTGAAAAGTGTGAAAAGAAAGGAAAAGTTGAAGTGGTGAAAGTAAAGAAAAGGTCAAAGGTGCACTTGCCGAAATTAAATAAAATAAAGATGTATAACTAATCTTTGTTATTAATTCGATGTGCTTAAAGAAATGGGAATAAAATAAAGAGCACTTCAAGAATAGGAGGATGAAGGAAGAAACAATGCCCATAATAATGGTGGGATGTATTAAAGAGCGCTTAAGGAAGCTAGTTAATATTATTGGTTAGCCCAATATTTATTAGTTCCTTAGCTTACATTACAACCCGTTAAGTCCTACGTGATCTTACACCACGCGTCCTTATATTAGTGGAGTAATACAATAGAGGCAAGCCTATAGTTCATGACATGAAAGGAATTCTTTTTGGGAGAGAGAGGAAATTGTGTGTATATGCCCCTGCATGAAATGTTTTAGAGTTCATGTGATTTAAAAAGGGGGAAATTCTCTTGTGTTGTGAGGGCCCATGCTTGACGAAAGATTGAATTTGTGTCCACGACATCTTTGGATCAGCTAATTTGCATGAGTTTGCCGATATCGAGAGTCGATTCTTGAGTCTAGGAGGTCTTGACATGTTGAATGTCATTGTAATGGTGATACTATGCATGATTTCTTGATGATTTGTTATGTAACACCCAGATAACCGTAAATTCTGATTGTCGAGCCAAAGTAGCCATGATTGGGTGTCAATTGCATGAGGTGTAAGATTATTGTTCGAGGGCGAATAAGATTTTAAGTGTGGGTATAGTGATCTTGGGCATATTTATATGCCCAAGTGATACTCAAATGCGTCGTTTGTCTTGTTTATCTAACAATGTTTGTACATTCTCATTTAAATTGTAGTAAAGTGTGAATTTATACTAACCAACATGATTAGCGTTGTTTTGCAGGAAAATGTACTTTTATGGAGCTAAGATGCATGTGGGAGGAATCGGAAATGACTCGGAATCGAGCAAGGAAATGGCCAAGGAAAGCAAGGAATAAAGAGGCTCCGCGACAGGAGCCGCGGTTCACGCAGCCATCGCGATGCATTCTCGTCGGGAGGATTTAATTGGCAAAGACTCAGAGAGGGTCCGCGTTCGTGCCGTGGCACGTTGGACCTAATTCCCTAGAACTTGACATTCTAGTGAAGGTGCTGTCAGCACCGTGTCACGTTGGGCAAGCTCCGCATTGCATGCTATGCCACGTTGGGGATAAATAATCTGACGACCAAATTCCAGAGCTCTGGCATTTGCACCGTGTCACTGAGGCAAGGCTCGCGATGCACTCCGTGACACGTTGCTTGTTATTCGGAAAATTTCCACCAAAAAAAACAGAACACTTAGGTTCATTTTTAATTATTCTCGACTTGTGGAGCAAGAACGTGTTACATGCGCTTGAGGGGACGAAAATCTTAGGGTTTCTCTATCTCTTTCTCCTTTCTTTCAATTGTTGTATGATTTACATTTATTTAACGATGTTTAATCCACAAATGAGTGGCTAATTTCACTTCTTGCTGAGGTTAAGAACAACTGTATTGAAATGTGATTGTTGATCATTTGGTTTTTTCATCTTTTCTTCCATGGTTGTTCTATTAATTCTTGTTCTTACCGCATTGATGTGTGGCCAATGTTAATGTAAATCTAAAGTCCTGGCTTCACTCGAGAGAGCACGAAATTGGAAAGTTGTGAATTAATAGGATATGATCTTTTCTAGTTTGGGAAAAATTGAAAATTGATTTTTTACCTTCAGATAGAAATATGTTCGAAAAGTTGTATTAGTCAATTATGGAATCTAAGCTTAGGCTAGAACATGAATTGCTTCTCATCAACAAAGTAAATGTAGGTGGAAGGTTCAGATTCTTAAGTTGGGTTAAATACGAGAGTTTTAATCCATAGGCATAAGTCTCGACTAGCAACCGGGAGAAAGATTAACCAACTTGTATCGATAATTAATTTCACATGTTCATTTTAGCCTCAAAGATGCTCTCATTAATAGTTAAGACTCAATTTGTATATTCGTTTAGACTTAGTATAAAATTTAGATAACAAAATATAAAAACTTTCTTTACATTGTTGTCTCGCATTTGTAGAGTTACAATTAATTTCCACACTTGAGTAGATTTGCCCCGTAGTCCAGTCCCTGTGGGATCGATACTTGGCTTACTTGAGCCACTTACTACTTGTTCGACCACGTGCACTTGCGTGTAGTCATCCAGACAGCCGCGAACAGGAACATGCGTAACGCAAGTCCAAGCGAAGGTGGCCGCTATCTTGCCCAGTTCACTTCTCAATACCTGCGTTTGACCTTCGTGTCGCTGGTTTGCAACTATGTTTCATAGGTCCCTCATAGATCATCTCCCATTTTTTCCAGATTTTTCCAAGTATCCTGGCTTAGCTCTACGTCTGACCTACGTTTCATGGGTTGGAACCTGCATTTCACAGGTCAGGCGCAGAGACTCTTCAGTTTTCTCCCATTTCTAGACCATTTTGGTGTTTGCACTGCATCTTGTGCATCCTCACCTGCATTTCGCAAGTCTTAAGCGGGTTGTCCCCTATTTTTCTTTCACTTTATCTTTCATCCAATCATCCTAAAAAATCAAAAACAACAAACACATAAACCACTTAAATGCCAAAACACTTGGGTTGCCTCCCAAGAAGCGTCTTATTTAACTTTGTGGCTCAACGGATTCATCACCAAACATCATTCATTCGAGGATCATCCCTCTGAACAACTTCACCCTCATAATTATTTCCTTCTCCTCATCTTCATCAAGGACCCCAATCACCTTGCATTCATTAGGGGTCTTTGTTGGTTGATACACATTGAAGGTGACTTCTTCGCCACCAACTCTAAACATTAACTCTCCCAGCTCTAAAACAAAGAGCGCTCTCCCAAAGGTCTCCCTAATATGATAGGAACCTTAACATCCATGTCACAATCTAGCATGACAAGTTAGCTGGTAGTATGAACTTATCCACACAGACTAAGACATCCTCAAGAACTCCTATGGGTGCTTGATAGAGCAATCCACCATCAAGAGCCTCATTATTGTAGGTGTAGAATTTCCCAAACATAACTTCTTATAGATCATGAGAGGCATTATGTTGATGTTTGCTCCGAGATCACATAGCACTTTGTTGGACGTGCATACTCCGATGGTGCAAGGAATGGTGAATGCCCCTGGGTCCTCTCTCTTGGGAGCAAGATTGCTAGCCACCACAACATTACAGTGGTGCGACACCCTCCACTATGCCCGCATCCACAATCCTCTTCTTTTTCAACAGCTCCTTCATGAATTTGGCATAGCCATGCCTTTGGAGAAATGCATCCACAAGCGGTATATTAATGGACAACATACTAAACATGTCAATAAATTTTAAGATTTGGTTGTCCTTCTTTTGTGCCAACCACTGAGGGTATGGGGGTGGAAGTCTAGGATCTTGGCCTTTTGTATTGAGAGGTACCTCACCCTCTTTCTCAACATCTACATTCTCATGAGGAACATCTACGAATTCCTCCTCTTGTTCTTCTTCATTATCAACACATATTGGTGCTTTTGGCACCGTATTACTCACTCCATCACTTGTTTTTGAATCAATAGCTTGGTTGGCCTTAACACCCGCATCAGCCACAACTTTGCCACTCCTCGTGACAATAGCCATGTAGTGGTTATCCTTCTCCAAATTGTGTATGGTATCACTCGGGAGAGTTTCTTTAATTTGGGGGTTCATTTGGGTTGAGAGATGGTTCATTTGAGCCTCTAGATGCTTGATAGAGGCCAAATGCGAGCTAACAGTTTAAATAATGTTAGACACCTTCCCTTTCAATTCCTTCACTCCACTATCGGTGGACTCTACCCTTTTCAACACCCTAGCCAACATCTCCTCAATTTTTGATTTTCCAACATTACTTACCCTTGGTTGCATTTGGGCCGCATCCGCTTTGGCAGGAGATATGTGTGGATTTGAGCTTCTATGATACCCCTCACGAGGGTGCCAAGGCCTTGATTGGAACCTTTGTATCTTTGATGAGAACACCCCATCTAACCCGCTATGTATTGACCTTCCTTCTTATATCTAGGAGGTGAACCCTTTCCGTTATATTAACCATGCCCTTGTTTCCCCTCAATATTCACACTCTTGGATCCGGCCCCAATAACATGTTTTGTCATCACTTCAAGGTGGTTCATCATTTTTACCAAGGTTTCATCTCTTTTCTCATCATGCCTTCTCATTTATGTAGTCACAAGGATGGGAATGGCACCACTTGAGGACACCTCGGTGTCTTTCTTTTTCGGTTTTCTTTTGTTGTTAAATGGTAATATTCGTTCCTCCTTGATGTATGGATGCCTGTTTGGTATCCTTAAACACTTGTCGTGTTGTCCCTCTTCATGATATCATAGAAATTTACTTATACTCGCGTTGCTTATCCATTTTTCCCTAGGTGCTATTTGTTATCTAATGTTCGTAATAGGGGATACTAAAATTCTTAAATCTGTCATTCTACCTAACCACGTCTGCTGGAGAGGTCGGCCTACCACGACAGCAGGTCCATGGAAGCAGTACCTCTGCGCTGTAGCGAGAGAGTTTTCACTGCAACAAAACTCACAAAGCAGAACAAATCTATCATAAAATTTCTTTCGTCTCTCAGGTCAACTCAAGTTAATCTCGCCCTACCATTCTTATCACGGGTTTTCAGTAATCACACTTAGGCAGATACCAAATAGGTCTGTTACCAATTGAAATCTTCCAGATGCTAATTGGACTCAACTCGGGCAATCGACACAACCAGACAGCACGATGAGAAAGAAATAAGTGTGACTTCCTAAATGCCTTATAGCTTCCCAAAGATTAGAGGTGGACTTCTACACACCAATCCATAGGAGTTTACTCGATATTGCTCTTGTACTTGTTGATCAGTAACATAGTCGCTCTGATACCAATTTATCAAGTGGACAGGCCGTGCGAGCACCTACATCGACTTTACTCAATAGGAGAACCCTTACACCCATTACTATTAATATACGAGAATTAGTGTCAAACATTTCCATTAGTTATCATTAATTGAAAAGAATCTCAAAAAAATAAATTACATAATTCCCCAACCATGACTCTCCCAAGATCTAGTCTAGACAGGTACAAGAGCTCTATTTAAATACTTTACAAAAAAAATGACCCAGCTTCATCCGTAAAGAAGAACACTGAAGTTAGTGCTAAGTATTCCACACTAATCAAGGAACTTCAACCTGCCACAACCTACACCCAAAAGAAAAAAGTGTAGCAAGTTAGTATCAGTACATCACATGTACTAGTAGGCATCATCGACCGACTAGGGTTAGTTAACATAATAGCATAATAATCAATTTCATTAAATGTAACTATTATCTCAGGCCCTAACACCACCCTAGGTACAACTACTACATTCACGTTCTTAAATCACATCAAAGTTTATGCCATGATTTTACGAACCTAGTCATTATTAAAATCCTCCAATCTATCTCCCTTCTCTTCCACTGTAGTGAATACTCGGATTGCCACAGCGTTCCCGCTATCGCGGCTATATGCCCGCTTCAGTGATAGACCCCACAATTAGTACCTGAATTCCCTTGACCCCTTTTTGTTTATTCATGCTATAAAACTCCATAGCACCACCATCTCTGACCATTTAAGTAGAATTAACCAAGTCCATTTCTATCATTTATTAACCTATTTAATTATCTATAAGATTTTTCAGCTCTCCTTAATGAAGTACATAAATTAATAAAGTCTACTTGTTTGTCTCACGGTACTGCACTATTCTTTTGTTCAAACCCGTCATGCTATCATCCATTGCTCGCAAAATCAATGTAAAAAATACATTCAAAACGTAATTACGGATTCGCTAACTCAAGTACACACAAAATTCATCAAAACAATATGAGGGAGTCAATTTTCCCCAACCGTAAATTACATGCACATACCTGGCTTCATACCACGAAAATTTCATAAGATATCATACCTGAACCATGTGGACATATACAGCATTCCACACTTGTTTCTCATCTCAAACCCGATTCATGTCGATATACTCTGTATCATACCTGTATATCTAGTACCTTTTTGTATTTGCAATCGTATGTATATCAAACAATATCCGCATAATCTCTGTCTCACAATCATACTATCGATGATATGCTAGGCACACGCCTCCATCATATCACTGTACACACATGCCAGAGGGTCTTATGCTTGCTCTTCCACTCATGACCTGCAGGGGACTGTAAAAATCCATGTACTGTACACCCAACCATATGAAACATTCATCATACTTGTCTGTGCACTCACTCATACACCTAGCCGCATGGTCCTTTAGCCATACATGTCTGTGTACTCATTCATACCGCTCTCCCAGATGCTCACCTCGGGCACGAGCCACTCATGTGTCCAATCCTTATTCGCAATCTGATTGTGTTAACCTATTCATCTAAGTTCCTTACCTTCGGACATAGGACTCTTATTTACCATCATATTAATGACTTTCCTTTCATATTAGCTATCATCTCAATCACACATTCATTTGATGCCAATTTTCCCCTCAATCGCGGGACACATAATGTAACACATACGTAGAAGATCATCACATGACAAGAATTACACATTCACCATAAAAAGTACAATCACATGAATTTAAAACAACCTCGTGTCTAGAAAATAGTAAATAACAGTTATTTTAGCACGTTATTAGACTTCCGACTTGGCCCGCTCACTGGTGTGGGCTCTGTTGCAGTGGCATTACTGCCGTTACAGCGTTCTTGTTGCAGCGGTACTGCTATCAGTACTGTGACCAGTGTCTATTTTCGTTTCTTCAGTGTTTCTCTCCTTTATACTCACCATAATTGTCCACTTCGAGCTCACTTCAACAATTAACTTACCAGAGTGGCACCATTAATGCTATCAACAATCATCAATCCAGACAACAAGATACCAACCACAGCACATTCAAGTCATTACGTAAGGGATTACTATCCTACGTCACTCGCTTCATCTCATGCTCAAACATAGTTATAACTTATTAATCAGTCTGTTAATCACATCTTCTACACAGATTCTATCTGATTTACCCATCCAAGGTTTTGATTCAAAAGAAAGAAGAAGTTCATATTTATACCCGGGAATATTCTGTCAACGAAACTCGAAAGTTAATCTCCTCAACAATGTTTGACTCAACGCATATCCTAGAACATGTACTCATTTGTTGGTTGATATATCTCCTCTAGGGTTTTACCTTATCATGAGCTTTCATTACCCCTCTTCTAATATGCTTGTTCTTAGATTTTCACTGATTTTGATAATAGACCATAACATAGTTAAAAGTGCAATCCTACTCATCGAAAGGATATAAATCAGATACATGTATATTCTTAGCTAACCAAAGTCTAAGGCAAAAATGAATAAACCATAGCCTAACTGGGCGCCAAGCTATCATCCCAATTGTCCTCGACTGCAACTACACCATTCTTTTGATTTTCTCGCAAGAGCTCTTAGCTATGGAGGTCGAATCTCCAGCTCTTGGATCTTCTTGTTTTCCCTAAAAAGTCTATTTTATATTTTTAGATGTTTTTAGTAAGTCCTCCTCAAGGACTAGCTTTTCAAAATCCCAATCATAATGGGATTGCGAATTTCTGGTCCACGTCATCTGCTACATCGGACACCCTTTCCCCTGTAGTGATTACGTTGTGGCGAAAAATATCCCGTCGCAGTGGATACACGCTTGGGTCCACCCAATTGCGGCTAAGCCCACTCAAATTTATATCGTGCACCCTTTGTCTCTCAGAGATTTATCATAAATTCCTAAAAATTTAAATTTGCCCTTTTTTATGTGGTCAGAATGCTATAATGGTCGGGAGGATAGTTACAAGGAGACACCAATCATCCTCATAAATAACGTCCACAGACCCAAACAATACATTATCATTCACAAAACATACAGGTTATTATGTAAGGACTAACTCTTCTAATTCGCGAATTTTACATCACATCCTGTAATAATCATAGTCCACTTAAACGTTCAGTACCGCATCCAATAAATATAGTTTGTATGAAATAATCTCTTAAGATTACAATTCAGGAAGAATGACTATGTAATTATAT
>JACEIK010007455.1:0-14765 GCA_018107945.1 Datura stramonium | reverse complement strand
CATATATTCAACAACAATGCCCGAAGATCATTCCACATACAATCAATTCGCTCTCACATACCCCTCATGCATAGACTATTTTTATCTTCCCCTATGGGTTTTCACATTATGGGGATATCACCACCCCTTTTCTATTTCTTTCATCCTCAGAATCTTACTAGTTTTGAATATTTAATAAAAACTTATTCCAATTTTCAATTCAACCCATCAAAAGCACATCAACCATACGCATGCATATGTTTGGCTAATTAAAGTCTAACACGAAAATCAGTAAGACATAGCCTACCTAGACGTCAAGCTATCATTAAGATGTTCCCAATTTCATGCTTGCATCGATTCCTGAGTTCTTGTTGAAATTCCCAACTATGGAGGATGAATCCCTACCTCCTAACTCTTCTTCTTGTTCCCAAAAGTCTACTTCTTGTTTTCGGGTATTAGGCCCCTTTTTTAGAATAGATTTTTAAGATCCTAATTGTGACGGGATTTGTGGAATTCTGGCCTGCATCACCCGTTACATAGAG
This sequence comes from Datura stramonium, assembly GCA_018107945.1. Lineage (NCBI taxonomy): Eukaryota > Viridiplantae > Streptophyta > Magnoliopsida > Solanales > Solanaceae > Datura > Datura stramonium. Next base: position 14,244 of record JACEIK010007455.1, on the reverse strand, counting down.
ACCATTTACCACTGCAGCGGTTCCTCTATGGCAAAGAGTAGCCCACCGCGGCGAACACACGTTTGAGCCCACCAATTGTGACTTAGCTCATTCGAACTAGTTCGTCTTACGCGTTTATTTGGGGACTTCATTTCAAATTTTCAAAAGAATTTTAAATTTATCCACTCTTAAGGTTGTCAGGGTTCTATAACAGTTTAGTTGGTTGTTACATTAAGCTCATATAATCAAACTAGGTTCGATCACCTCACTTCCTCCCTTTATTTATACTATTACACTTATTCTCCCAAGATTATACCCTCAAGATTACACCACTTAAATATACAATCAAGAGCAACTATAATCATATGTCATTAGAACTTGCTATCCAAAACATCACCTCAAGGGTGTTTTATCAAAAACATCACATCAAGAGTATTTTATCAAGAATATCAAATCAAGAATATACCTCATTATTAGTTTCAACTTGGTTTTACTCATTCACGTGTCCTTGGTACTTAGGATTAATCCTCCAATTTTAGTAGTTATATCAATATGAATCTTTGATAACAACATGATGTTTGTGATCCGTCTACCCTCATCAATTGTACATCAATTATACGCTGGTATATGACTCGCCAATTATAGTTTAACACAAGATAAAATAAACCTACCTAGATCGTAGAACTGGAACATGCAGTTACTCCGTGAGAGCTTTGCCTTTTCTCAACTCCTACGAACGTTCAAAGTCTAGAAATAAGACATTAAGGAATCAATCAATAGGCTACTTCTTGGATTCAAGGGTTTGGGAACTCAAGCCACTTCATTCAACCCGTTGTTTACAGTCTAATTCGATAATCATAGGTTAAATTATCATAACCCAAATCTACAATGATTATTTGAACCTAGTCCGTGGAGTTTTTACTCTAACCCTCTTAAAGAAGTTTTTAAGGTAAGGGTTTCAAATTCACCGAATTCTAGGTCTCAAACTATCACCAAAATAGTATTCTATAATCATATTCACCTTAGAAAGCCCTTCATGTAATTCTCCACTAATATAGACACACCTGATTTGAAATCAATCCGTACTTGCGGATATTTATGGATGAATTTGATTTGGGTAAGGTGTTCGTTTTGACTTAACTTTTACTTCCCCAAACACTGCATTGTGCACCTCACCGCCTTTATTTAGCACACCATGTCCCCAATTTCCTTATCTAGTCAAGTCTCTTGTTCTTCCTTTCTTTTCCTTTGTCTTTCTCTCTATTTTTCTTAGAAGGAAGAACTTGAAACTTTTAAATCATTTCTTAATGACTAACTAATCATTTTTTCAAATCAACTCCATTTCTCTTTTACTCGTCTCTTTTCCCCAAACTTAGGCTTTTAGCCTATGTTTGAACTCCAAGAAGATGTCACCCCAAACTTAGGTTGTTTATTCGAAGTTTCCATTGTTGAGTGTTTAGGGAAGTTGGGTATCAAGAGACATACAGTAAACGGTTAAGCTCATGAAGTTGTCAAAGAATGGGTCTTAGGCTCAAAGAAGATGACTAGGGATATTATAAACATGTAGGTCATTTTACTAACAAGGTGGTTGTCCAAAGAAAGCTTAATATCGTTTTCAAACTAGGTGTGATCTATGATTTTGCCTTGAAGACATTCCGGGAAAGTTCTAGACTATAATGCATGTGAGGAGCTATACAAAATTCTCACAAACACTTGGCATATGCAATAATCGAAAACTCTGACTCAATCTCCAATTAAAATTATAAACTTAACAAGCAATGTGCACAGAAAGTCAAACAAGCATTGACAGTCAAAATCAGGAATAGTTCTATAATTTTCATTCATGCTTGAGTGTTATGAAATCTCATACTTTTGGTATCAAACAAGTCAAATGCTTACTACAAACAAGACTTTTTCCCTTAAGAAAGTTTCCTAGCTATCTATCACCCGGAAAAGCCACCCGATTTGACTTAAAATTTTAAAAAAATTGGTCTTAGGGAAAGAACCGTGACATGAAGAAAACTCTTGGAGTTTTATTGATAGAACTATATCAACAAGGAGAATAAGATAGCAAAAACAGAATAGCCACTTTATTACACACATTGGCTATTTTATTTATTACAAACCACACTTCCAACCATCCTACTTACCTACCTATACAAAATAGGACATGCATTTTCCTCAATGCATACAAAAAGCATATAAAAGAGAAGGTAGGATCTCTCTAAGACATGCTAGCCATCCTCGGCCTCTTTAGACTGGGTCGTGGTAGCGGTCTTCATGGTCATAGCAGCAATCTCTGCTTCCTCTCCTGCTGGAGCATGGGAACTTGGGCCTGCACCCACCATTCATGCTGTGATGTAATCCATCGAGCACTGGGTAGCCACTTCCATTTGTCGCTCCTCATTTGTCTCCTTTCTTATGTGCTCCTCCTCAAACTATTCTCATCTCTCTCTTCCCTCTTGTCCTCTAAAGCCTCATCCTCCATTAGTGGAGCATCAAATATGCTCAAATCAGGCTGCAGCTGCTGCACATCATTCTTCACTTTTCTCATGTCATCTTTGAGCGCAAATTATGGCATCCCTAGCACCAATACCCTCGAGCTCAGAGACCCTCTTCTCTAAGTCCTTAACTGTGTTGTAAATTGTAGCAAGAGCCTTTTCAATAGCTCTCTTAATCATGTCAGGGATAAGCTCAATCAAGGAGGTGAGCCTGGTGTTGTTCTGTGCTGTAATATTAGCTACTTGAATTATCCATGCTGCAGAAATGGACTGGGCAAGTTGGGGTACCACTGGAGTAGCAGAAGAGGATGGCCTTGTCTCAGCTGGAGGGGCATCTATCAACTGAATATTAGGGGACATGGTCACCTCAGGAGGATGTGAAATTGTTGGCTCCTTTTTTCTCTTCTTAATCTTCGGGTTCATATCATCATAACTCTTCGTGACATCCACAACTTGGTTTTTCCACTGATACTCATCAATTCAGGTTATTTTAGGAAAAATCATATCGCTACACAGATTTGTGATCAACACTAGAAAAGGGAGAGATGTATGGGCTTGTCATGCTCGATCCCTTATCTTTAAGGCTATGATATCTCCAACATTTATATGCAACCTTGCCATGATGCGTGAGATGAGAATGGTTGGGGTATTGGGTATTTAATTATTATTCTTTGAGGAAGTGAGCTTGGAGCATACTGATGTTCTGTCAGTTTACAGTACTTTCGACGCTTAAAACTAAGAAAATAGTATGGACTTAGGTATGTTTATATGGATATAAGGTTTTTTTACTTTGTTTTCAGGGAAAATAAGTGTTAGAGCAAAAATTTGCAAAAGATGCAAAAAATGCAGAAAAGCATCCAAGTACGAATCTCAGTATGAGTTGTACCTAGATTGTACAAGTTGTATTAAGACTCGTGGAAATTCTCAGAAGACTGGAATAAAGAAAAGGCAAAGTACAACTCTCAGTACGAGCCATACCAAGATGGTATGAGCTGTAACTAGAGTCGTGAAATAATTCAGAGATATTTGCACAATTGAAATCTCCTAATACGAGTGGCACTTACGGATCATAGCATCTACCTACGACCCGCACCAGGAGCCATGGAAAGCTTCAGTGACTTTAAGGACTTGGTAGAACTCATGATGCGACAAGTTGTTATGAGTCATATGAGCAAGTTACGAGGCGTACCAGGAAACTCGTAGAAAAATTTAGAAGATGCCATAATTCTCATAACCAAACCAGGATTGTATGACTCGTGGGATCATGTTGACGAGTCTTACCAAATGTAAATACTTATCCAATTCTGCAGAAGTTAAGGAATGTACAAGAGCAAGGCACGACCTGTACAATCCTGTTACGGGTCATATGATAAATCATAGGATGTGTTGGCGCCATATTTGGTTATTTTCCTGTTAACTTAGGAAAAGGATTTTAGTATATGTATAAATAAGTTTTATGTTTCTTTTATGTTAAAAAGGGTCAAAATTAGCTGGTTGACAATTGTTATCAAGTTTGTAATTAGTTTTTGACAATATTGGAGAGCAATTCTTGAGAATCAATAACTTGGATTTCTCAATTGTTCTTAATTTTGTTCATCATATTATATTGCAATATTCAAAGCAGGTTTTCATATATCATCGTTGTAAGTATTTAATTATGTGTTTTTCTATGAATACTAATCATAATATTACAACCATGAGAAGCTAAACCCTCCACAACTAGGGTTGTGAGAACCATGGTGGATTAACGAACTAGGATTACACAAAGTGATTCAAAACCAATGCTAAATTCTTGTGTTGTTCTCTTCCTCTTTAATATTTCTTAACGAAGCACAATGTTAGGACTAGCCCGAATTCTTTACTTACTTGAACCTCGAGAGGTAGATATTAGGAAAAGAGAATTACAACAAAGCCTTGATTTTTATAATCATTGTATAACATGATTTGTGGTCGCACGATAGTTAATTTGAAACAAATTGATAAAGGTTAAATCGAAATCACTCATGAGACCTAACCTGGTGATTGAGTATAGTCATCAATAGGGACGAACCAGTCGTTTGAATGAACCTTAGTTATCAGTTCTACAAGTAAGCATTGGGATTGATCACGAGTATAAACCCAAAGTAGTTATGAACCCATGGGGAACACTTACCCTAGTTAATTGTGAATCTTGATTAACAACATATTGATTTTACATTTGTTTTATAATTGTTTTTTTNCCCAATCTGGAGATAACCCACCAAAAAGCTTAAATATCGGCATTAGTCTAGTTCTTACCATATTCCCTATGGGTTCGACGCCAACCTCTTTTTTGGGTTCTTTATTGACAACGTCCGCTTCATACTTTTTCAGAAGTGTGAGTTTGAGCATTATCAAAAAGTGGCGTCGTTGACACGGAATACGACTAAGATTAGATTAATTGCTTGTATTTAACTTTTGGTTGTTATTTCCTTATTAAGATTTTCTTTTTGTTTTTGACACCCAAAGGTTGTCTCTTGGTGAATTCCAATTACTCTACGAAGTGGAAACCCACTGATTCCATTGGATCTTGAAATCGAAAGAACACTGCGAAGGATGGAGAACCAAGAGTAGAGAGAAGCCTGTCTTACTGAAGAAGCTAGGTAAGCCGAGCTAGCTCGACAAGCTGCACTTCAGGAAGCCGATGATGCTCGAGATGAAGTTGTGAACACTGGTCTCCAAGGAAGGGTCAACAGAGGCCAAAGATATGCCCCACAATTCTTTGATGAGGATGACTCGGATGACTCGGATATTGATGAAGTCGGGTCAACCGAAGCTATTGTACCACCACCTTTGTCTGCTGGGGAAAAGTTTGACATCAATAGCACCATGATATAGTTGTTGAATATGAAAAGGGTGTTTAGTAGTCATGAAACTGATGATGCTAACCTGCACTTAATGAACTTCCTTGGAATATGTAAGGCGTACAGGTTGCCCAGTGTCAGTTAGGATGTGATAAAGCTGAGACTCTTCCCATTCTCTCTGTCTGGGAGGCCATTTTATGGTTATCGGAGTTTCCCAACAACTCCATTACCAACTGAGGGAGCTCAAACAAGATTTTCTAAAGAGATTCTTCCCACCCTCTAGGATGCTAGAGCTTAAGGATGAGATCTATAATTTCCGACAACTGAAAACGGAGGCACTTCATGAAACCTAGTTTAGATTTAAGAAGAAGCTGACCAAGTTCCCAAACCACAAAATTCCTAATGACAGTTTGTTGGAGATTTTCTATAGGTCATTGAAAAATAGTACTAAAGCTGTGGTAGATACTATGGTAGGAAGAGCACTGATGAGTCACACCTGGGAACAAACGGCCACTATTCTTGATAGAGTGACCAAAACTAACAGGGCATGGCACACCCAAGGAAGAAGAAGTAGTTGCTGGTACATATGTTGTTGGTATGACTGTAGACCAATGAAAGAAGGAGGAGGAACGTGATCAGGAATTGGCCCATATGCGTACATCATTAGACCTTCTCATGAAGCATATCATGGGCACTGGGACTAGAAAAGTCAATATAGTAGGAACACAGGGATAGGAACTAGGACTAGAGCATCAGATTCCGAGGAGGAGGCAAACTTCTTGGACAACAAGGTGGCAGGTTTTTTGGGCCAACGCCCAAGTGTCAGGACAGGACACTTGGCGCCAAGGTTCTGGAGATCAAGGTCGGACAATACCGAGACAACTACAATCAAAACGGGTACAGAGACAGAAGCCGAGGTCGTGAGCATGAGGGAGAATATAGAAGGAATGATGGATACCTCAACGACCGAGGAAGATTGTACGTGTCTCCTAATGCACGTGAGGGGGAGGCTACACAGTCAAAGTTGGAGAGCATGATGGTTGAGATCCATGGAGGAGAAGATGAAAGACATTCGTGGAGATATATCGGGAATAGGTCAGAGAGTTGAGTCACATGACATGGCCATCAAGCAAATAGACCAACAGTTGGGTCAATTGTCGTCATCCCTGAACCCTAGGCAAAAGGAAACACTACCCAGCAACACATTTTAAAACCCGAAAAATGAATGTCACTATATTGTTGTGATGACTAGGAGCGGAAAGGCCATGGTTGATCCCCCTCTTCCAATTGTAGTTGAAGCGAAGGAAGAAAGAGAGCATAATTTATGATAAAGATGACGTTGCTGAGCAAGAACTTAAGGAAGAAGCTGAGCTGACTGAGGCTCCAGTTGTTAAGAAGGAGCCTAAAGTTGAACAAGGAAAGAAACAAGAGGCCACACAAATTTACAAGGCTATCCCAGAACCGCTGCCTCTGTTCCCTCAAAGAACGAAGAAGAAGGCGAAAAATGGTAAGTTTTAGAAATTCCTATCTATGTTGAAACAATTATTTGTAAACATACCATTGGTCGAGGCATTGGAGCAGATACCGGGATGCACCAAGTTTATGAAGGACCTTGTTACTAAGAAAAGGTCCGTAAGCTATGAGCCCGTGGGTAACTTGCATCATTGTAGCGCCATAGCCTCACGGGTCCTTGCCTAGAAAAAGGAGGATCCAGGTGCCTTCACCATTCCATGTACTATTGGTGATGTTGAGTTTGCAAAGGCACTTTACAACTTGGGAGCAAGAATAAATTTGATGCCATTAGTTGTATTCAAGCAGTTGGGCTTGAGAGCCCCCACATTGGCTACTATGCGGCTACTGATGGCCGACCGAACTGCGAAGAAGCCTGTGGGGATCCTATTTGATGTGTTTGTAAAGGTGGACAGATTCATATTCCCAGGTGACCGCGTGATCCTTGATTGTGAGATTGACTTTGAGGTCCCCATCATTTTGGGGAGACCATTCCTCGCCACTGGGAGGGCTTTAGTAGATGTGGAGGCTGGCCAATTGAAATTTAGGCTTAATAAAGAAGAGGTCATCTTCAATTTCTGTCAGTCAATGAAGCAACAAAATGAGTTTAGAGTGATCTCAGCAATCGAGGATGAGTTTGAGTTTCTTGACAAAGTCTGAGTAGTCAAGACACTTGTGTCATGTCGCGATGTTAAATCAGGCGCTTCTTGGGAGGAAACCCATGAGGTGGTTTGGTGAAGTCCGAGTAACGGAACCACCTGCATCATGTCGCGATGTTAAATCAGGCGCTTCTTGAGAGGTAACCCAAGTTTATTGACTTATGTGTGCCTAGTGTGCAGGTGAAACAAAAATAGGTTGTAGAAAAATTGCAGTGCGGACTGGTACTATGAGCCTCCATACAACTCGTAAGAGCATTGTACATGTCGTAGTATGAGTCATGTTGAAAAGTAGAGATATTGCCTAGTGCATGAGTCCATGGTACGATTAGTCCTACGACTCGTAACTCCATTGTATGGGTCGTAGTACTCACTGTACCTATGAACTATGGAAGGTATGGAACTCCAATTTGGAGTGACCTATGAGTCATATCATGTGCTCGTAGGTCCACATGTAAGTTTCCTTAACCTCTTCTATGAGTCCTAGGGACAAGTCGTAGGTCCTTCCTATGACTCATGGTACGAGTCATGACAGGCCAAATTACTTAAGTCGACCCGACTTGAGCCAATTTTTTAAAATTGCCCTAAAAGTAGTTAAACTTCAAAATCTTCACACCCTTCTCCCACGCACTCAAAACCTGAACTCACGAACAAGGATCATTGACCAAAAATTGTGCCCGGTTAACACTACCCAAATTGAATTCCAACCCTAATCACTAACACACGCACAAAGTGAGCAAGACATTGAAAAAATCAAGTAAGGTACTATGCTTCGAGTTGGGAAAAAGGACCTTCGCACTTGTATGAATATGTTTAACATCTGGGAGTCCTTAAAATTCATGAAAAGTAGATTAGGAAAATGATCAAAATTTGCATTATGACTGTGTTGACTGGGTAGGATTCGAGAATGCTTAAAAATGAATTTAAACTGTTATTAACTGAGTTATGGGTTGTGAATCAAAAAGGGAGGAATGGGTAGTTAAAAAATTATGAAAAATGCATGCCTAGAATTGGGGAATTTTGAGTACCCAACATAAATTGAATTTACCAGCAAAACTAACATGAACAAAGGCAAGGATAGGCTTCACAAGCCTTCCTGCGACTCATGGTTTCACACTACGACTCGTGGGATGGCTCGTTGGGACTGTCCTAAGCCAAATGTATGACAAGTAATTGGTACGGAACCTAGTACGACCTATGGTATCCTACTATGAGTCATACCTGGCAATCGTACCAGGAATCTGAAAAGGGACAAGTCTAAAGGAAACAGTACAATCCTTACTACGACTCATGGAATCAACTTACGAGTCGTATCATGATTCATGGAAAATTATAGAACAAGGGGTTTTAAGAAGTATCCTCATACGACTCATGGCACAGATCGTACCTTCATGGTACGAGTCATGACTGTGACCTGAGATGTTATGAGTCTCAGTACTGATCGTACCTCCTAGGTACGACTCGTACTATAGACTTGTGAAAAAATTTGGAGGATGGTTTCTTATTTTCTTTTCCTCAATATGAGGTTCTAAACCTTTTTCTCCACAGGTACAACGACTTTGAAGAAGAAAGCAACCAAATCCGCCAAAGACAAAGCCTTCAGGGCAGAGATAGAAACTCGAAGGGCATTGAGAGATGAGCCCTTCCACTTTGAGCATGCAGACACCTCCCCTAGTAGTTCGGTGGAAGAATACAAGGTCGATACATCTAACACCGATGGAACCCGAACCACTAGGGCAAAAGCTAAAGCCCAGGCTAAGGCGGCCACTACCACATCGACTGATGCTCCCCAATCTGAGGGAGCTGAGGAAAGAGTCCAAGAGTTCGGTAGTTGCTCTAATGATGATGAGGGGTCCGAGGAGGCCCAATCCGGCGATTGAGACAGTGAGTCCAGATCTGATGAACAGACAGCCAATGCTGAACAAAAGCAAACTCCGCCTAGGGAGAACCATACTATTCAGTGGAGAGTATTAGGTGCACAAGAGATCTATGAACAGGGTCTCTCTCTCACAGCAAAGAACAACCCCAGGTGGAGTATTCAAGAAGAGCCATGGATCCTCACCAATGCACTGAATGAGGTAGAGGAGATGAAGTAGATATTCATCTACTATGGGTTTGAATGGATGGCTAGAACCCCGGATCAATACACTTTAGAGATCATCGGAGAGTTCTATGCCAATTATTTGGCTACCATGGAACAGAAAGAAAAGGAAGGGCAGAAAGTCAAAGATCAGCTCAAGTTGGAGAGCGTAATGGTGTGAGGCCGCACTATTGACATATCTGAGCGTACTATTGCTCGGGTATTATATGGGCCTCGGTTCATTCCACCACACACTACACTGGAGTTTCACTACTAGGTGGACCCCATGAAAAAGATCAAGCAGTTAGGCATTGAGGAGAGGAAGAGTCAGATTAAGTGGCTATCCGGGGTCATTGTTGAAGATAAAGAGGAGGCGGAATGGGTAAATACTGGAAAGTAAGTCACCAAGAATTCACTAAATTTCATAGCAAAATCCTATTGGATGCTAATTTGACATAGGTTGGCACCGATCGTGAACGACAATACCCTCAGTATAGATAGAGCAGCATTGGTGGCATGTATCATGTCCATGATATGCCATCAATATTCTGAGGGTCATTGCGGAGGAGATCTGGGATCGGGCTATTAGATTGAGCACTACTATCCCATTCTTGAGTCTCATATTTGGATTGTGTATGGAGGCAGGTCTCAAGGTGCGTCCTAGTGAGGAACAATTAATTGGAGGATAGTGAACAGTATACATTGGGTTGATCCAGGATGAAATAAACCTGGTGAGCCGAGCACGAATTTGTGCCGTATTTCCGGTATCACGAGCAGTTGGGGGTGAGTAGGTGAATGCCCCCACCTCATAGTAGCAGGATGAGACACCGGCTACAAATGTCGTTTATTCATAGGCAGCTCCCAGCACCTTCGCTGCACCACCTATGGGCCTTCCGAGCCAGACCCCAGTAGGATACATGCTCGTGCCTCATGAATTTCTCCAAAAGATGGCAAAGAGACTGACCGTGACTGAGAGAAAGGTGCAGTCTATGATAGAGAATATGAATCCTTGGGTGAAGGCTGAGATTGAGGTAGCAGCACGGGTTTTACATGCTAGACTTGACAATTTTAAGAGTTGTTTCAACGAGTGCATGGCAGAGCAGACTGACATTGGTAGCCTCCATGAGGAGTTGGGGGCTCTTTGGAGCTTAAGTGACTGAGTTGTCATCTCGACAGTCGGCAATTCTATCAGCCCCCACTCTTCCTGACCTTACATTGGGATAAATGATGAGCTTGATTTGGCAGCACATTGGGAGCCAATCGAAGAAGAGGGAGGAAAAGGGAAAAAGAGGGTCTCAGAGGATGTTGGAGATGAGATCCTAAAGAAGAAGAGAAAGAAGGAAAAGAAAGAGCAAGCGGGCAAGATTGGAGAGTCAGCAGACTCACAACGAGCATAGTTCGGAGCTACTTGAGAGAGAAAAAAGAGCGGGTAGCTCCACCACTGCCCATTCTAAGCTTGCAGGTGGCAAGGACCCTTCTGGAGAGCCACATTCAGCCCCAGTTACTCCAGAGGTTGCAGAAGTGACCACTACTGCTGAGGGGTTGACCATTCCCCCCATTTATATACCATTGAGTGCGTCGACCACTGCCAGCGCCACGACTGCAGCGGAGGTACCAACTCTGCAGGATGACAGGAGCTCTTAGTATGCCACAGGTATGTTCCCTTCCTTATGTTTTATACTCTATGCTTCGGGGAAGAGTCATGCTTTTCAAAAAGGGAGAGGGTGTACTTGTATATTTTTGGGATTTTTTGATTGGTCCGAGAATTTTTTCTTGTGTTTCTTTTCCCTTAGGCATGCTATCTGGTAGAACTGGCATGTTTAGGATTTTTTTTGTTTAACTAGAAAGTAGCATAGGATTACTCAGCCAATAAAATGCACTAGTTTTGAAGTTTTGAAAAATTAACCTTGTTTAAAATTTTTGATGATTAGTTGTGTACTTGTTGAATGCAAAACATGATTTCTATGGATCTTTTTGTGTCATTTAGTGTATTAGCATGAGGTAGTTATAGTTGGCCATGTATGAACCGGACAGGTAGAATGGATGCAAAATATGTACCATGAGTGAGTGAGGTCTATACCTAGTTCAATACTGCACAGAGGATCTAGAATTTGACCAGTTGGTCTTTACATAGGTTTTATGATGGTTGGTTAGGAAAGGATCATAGGCCATTTTTTTAAACCTATTTTAGCTTAAATTTCCCTACCAAAATGATATAATTCCCTTGATCCCGATTTTGAGCCTTAAATGAATCATTTTTATTTAAGTAACTGATTAACCTTACCCATTTTTTATAATGAACCTGTTTTAGCCCTGGTCCCTCCTTGGACATTGTGAACCTCAACCCAGGCAAAATGTCTAAGTTGAGGATGGCTAGAGTAAGGGTGCATAGATCATGGGGAGGTGAAAAAGGAAAAGAAAAGAAAAATGGTTTAAAATGAAGTGTGATGTGACAACAAAAGAAAGAAAAAAAGAGCTGAAAAAGAAAAATTGAAAAGAAAATACAAAAGAGAAAAATGAATGAAAAGTTGAAAACATACCACACCCTTACATTGCATAAAATGGAGAAAAGGGAGAAAAAAATTGAAAAAGTGAAAAGGGTGAAATAAGTGAAAAGTGGAGCCACATATATGTTGTACCAAGGAGGGTTTAGTCACTAAAATTCCCATATTTATCATGCCCAATCCGAAATCCTACATTACAAGCTGAGTAAAGTCCTATAATGATCCTAGCTTGTCTGTCCGAAGAGCCAAACTAGAGAAAATAAGGGCAAGCCTATGGTATCTGATGTGCAGTATTTAGAACTTCGTTGTGAGAGTGAGATTCTTACTTGTTCAGTCCCATGTTTCATATTTTTATATATCTGTGAGTTAGGGACTTCATTTGCTGTGAGGGTACATGATTTGTGTTTGATTCTTCCAGTTGTCTGTGTGAAAAGCATTGGTAATGACTTGATTCTCAACTAATAACTATATGACATATCTTGATCCCTGTTAATCATGGTTCGTGGTTACTTGATGTGCATATGCTGATTTGGTTTACCTGGAGAAGAATCAAAAGATATTTGTGTTCATGGTGCAAATTTTGATTGGTGTTGGTTGTAGTATCCTAGGTTTATTTTCAAGTTAAGTGTCATTTTTCGTTTTTTGTTTTTTTTTTTTGCCTGAGGACATACAAAAGTCTTAAGTTGAGGGTGTTGATATGCTATGAGTTTATAGCACTTTCAGCACTAAACTTGAAAAATAGCATGGACTTCGGTATGTTTATACAGATATGAGGTGTGTTTACTTTGTTTTCAAGGAAAATAAGTGTTGGAGGAAAATTGTACAAAAGATGCAGAACAGTGCAGAAAAGCATCCAAGTACTGATCATAATACGAGCAGTAACTAGATTGTATGAGTTGTAATGAGACTTGTGGAAAAGCTCAGAAGACTGGAATAAAGCAAAGGCAAAGTACGACTCTTAGTATGAGTCATATCAAGCTGGTACGAGCTGTAACTGGAGTCATGAAATACTTCAGAGATATTTACACAATTGAAGTCTCCTGATACGGGTGGCACTTACAGATCATAGCATCTACCTACGACCCATACCAGGAGCCGTGGAAAGCTTGAGTGATTTTAAGGACTTGGTAGAACTCATGATGCGATAAGCTCTTATGAGTCATAGGAGCAAGGTACAAGGCGTACTAGGACACTCGTAGAAAACTTCATAAGATGCCATAGTTCTCAGAACCAAACCACGACTGAATTGTATGACTCGTGGGATCATGTTACGAGTCATACCAAATGCCAACACTTAGCCAATTCTGCAAAATTCAAGGAAAGTACTAAAGCAAGGCACGACCTATATAATCCTGTTACGGGTCATATGATGAGTCATAGGATGTGTCGGCACCAGATTTGGTTATTTTCCTTTTAACTTAGGAAAATGATTTTATTTTCTAGATAAATACATTTTATGTTTCTTTTATGTTAAAGAAGGTCAAAATTAGTTGGTTGATAATTGTTATCAAGTTTGTAATTAGTTTTTGACAATATTGGAGAGCAATTCTTGAGAATCAAAACTTGGATTTCTCAACTGTTGTTGATTTTGTCATCATATGCTATTGCAATATTCAAAGCAAGTTTTCTTCAATCATCATTGTAAGTATTTAATTATGTATTTGTCTATGAATACTAATCACAATTTTACAATCATGAGAGGATATAACCTCCACAACTAGGATTGTAGTAACCATGGTGGATTAACGAACTAGGGTTACACAAAGTGATTCGAAACCAATGCTAAATGTGTGTATTGTATTTTCTTCGTCTTTAATATTTCTTAACGAAGCGCAATGTTAGGACTTTACCAAATTCTTTACTTTTTTGAATCTAGAGAGGTAGATATTAGGAAAAGAGAATTACAACAAAGCCTTGATTTTTATGATAATTGTATAACTTGAGATGCGGTCACAAGATAGTTAATTTGGAACAAATTGATAACGGTTAAATTAAAATTGCTCATGAGACCTAACCCGGTGATTGAGTATAGTCATCCAATAGGGACGAACTAGTCGTTTGGATGAACCCTAGTTATCAGGTCTACAAGTAAGCATTGGGATTGATCACGAGTATAAACCTGAAGTAGTTATGAACCCATGGGGAACATTTACCCTAGTTAATTGCGAATCTTGATTAGAAACACTTGATTTT
>JACEIK010007454.1:0-33517 GCA_018107945.1 Datura stramonium | reverse complement strand
ATACATATTGCTAACTTATGAGAGTATATATTACTAGAATAGATGGGCAGTAATTTTTATGTATACTAAATATATATACACACAACACACATTATGTATATATACCCTAACACAAATAATATATATTTAGAATCAAATTATAACAAAATACATCATCAAAATACATATATTATATGTGCATATTTATTTATGTATTTATTCATGATGCAAGATTTTTCGCGATTGCGGTTAAAGTTAAAAATATAGAGAAATATTTTTTGTGGTATTATATGCAACTCTTTCTTTTTACAAGGATTTAAAAAGATTACGGTTAAATTTTGTATGTATGTAATTTAAATTAGGGATTGAAATCTTAAATCCTAAATTATCGCATAAGAAAAAGCTATAATATGATTTTTTTACTATTGAAGTGCCTTTTTATTGTCTTTTGGCTATAACTTGTCAATAGTTGTAGGTTAAAATTTGCTAATAATAAAGGGTTATAAAAATGTCAATTATATTTAAGATTTATACATATATGTCAATTCCTCTAAAAAAATTCATAAAACTATAATTATTTTTTAAATTCATAATCTACAATATATACTTTATAATTTTTTAATTTTTTTATTTATTTTGGTTTTTTTTGTTTTTTAATATTTGATATTTTTTATAATTAAGCTAATTAATTATGTCTTCTTAATTTAAGTAGATTAAATATGTGCACATTTTAATGAATCCTTACAAATTCTTAATTCCTACCTTTTAATACGAAAACATTAATATTTGATCTTATAAATAGTTTATTATCAATGCTATAAACACTCAAATGCTATAATTTGCTTTTACAATCCATCAATAATATATAGTATATCGCCGTACGTATATGGATAACTTAAATTATATAGTATTGATACACATATATACATATAGTATATAGTATATTATGAGACAAGCTTTTGTCTTAGTTGATTTAAAGTAGCCGATAAGTATTAAGTGTTGATAATCATTTTTATGTTGAAACCGATTTAATAAATAAGCAAGCATGTTTGATGTAAAAGTGCCGAAATTAATAACAAACAATTGAAGAGTTTGGCAAAAATGTTGATAAACATTTTTTTTTCAGCAATTTACTAAATATCCTTTAAGTTATTTATACTAATAATGACGTAATTTTTATAAGATTTTACATTTCAATTTAATTTCAATACAAAATAATTTATGTCTCATTTATTTTTAATATAAAATTCAAAAAAACATTAATATTATTAAAGAAAAAATTGGAAAAATTAAAAATACTCAAACAAGTACACAAATTTCAATTGGTAAATTATTAATTTCAATTCCTACCTAATTGTTTCCAATTGTTATTATTTAATATTCAAAAAGACCAAAAAGATATTTATTTTAAGAAATATTAATTAATTAAATTAAAACATTCAACTATTATAAATACTCTCAAATGCATCAAATCAATAGAAGTTATCATCCAAAATGTTAAAGGATTACATGTTTTCGCTTACTTCTTCTTTGGATTTTTCATATTTTGTGTTTAATAATAATATTTTTTTTCAAGAAAAGGCAATATACCCCCAACTTTGTGATTAAAATGGATATACTCTTTTTAAAAGTGGTGCATATATACCATTGTTGTTTAACAAATGGGGCATATATGCTACCCTCTCGCTGCCGTATAGAATGGCATATTTACCCTTTGTTTAATTGGCCTATATTTACTAAATTAAAAATTTAAAACTTTTTTAATTTCAAAATGCCACGTGACTCCAGTTACCTTATTTTATCCTAACTTGACCCAAATGAAAAAGCATCCTCTTCTACTCAACCATAAATGAGTTTGGAATGAATCCGAATAAAAGAGGAATTGAACTATTTTTAGTCGGGTCGTCTGAGGGGTAAAAAAATGAGTGAGGTAACTTTTGAAAGTCATGTGACATTTCTAAAATTAAAAAATTAGTTTTAATTTTTTTAAAATTTAGTCTATTAATGAAAATGGTAAATATGCACTATTTGTTAGATGTGACTCCGTCACGAATCTAAATGGGCAAGTCGTGCGGGCACCTACATCGATTGTAACTCGATAGGAGAATCCTTTTCTTAACCAACAAATGAAATAAATTCAAGACTACTTAACTTGCATGAAATACAAATAATTCCAAAAATTAAAAATAACACCCTCCCCAACCATGACCTTCTCAAGATCTAATCTAGACAGGTACAAGCGCGCTAATAAAATATTGACAAAATAAATGGCATGTACTCTTCATCTCAGAGAAAATGTGAAGCCGATGCCAAGTACTCCATACCATTCATGAAACTTCAAACCTCCCAAAACCTACGCCCAAAAAGGTGTAGTAAAATAGTATCGATACACCACACATACCCCAGAGGCCATCATCGACCGACTAAAATTAGTTCATGTAATAGCATTTTAACAAAAACTTCAATCCTCTATATTTGTAACCCAACAAGTTCATTAACTACTTCACACTCCTTATAACTCATCAATAGTCATGCATCTCGCCCTCCAACTCTAGCCATCGATCGCAACTTCTATTCTTTTTTCTTCTCCCCCTCGCTTCCTTTCTTCCTGTGAGCTTGTGTGATAGAGGTTACTTTTTATTTGTACAAATGGCAGGCCCACCATCTTATTACTCCTGTGAGGCTGCAGGACACAGCATTTCCTTGTGGTTGGATGATATCGATCGTGTGGGGCCCATATGTATTTTAGATTATGTGTGTTGGTCGGTGTGGCCCGTTAACCTGATTGGCGGCCTTGTCGGTCATAGTTCGCCTTAGCATCCGATTTTACTTTCCAGCTATTACTAGATATCATGGTGGCCTTGTCGCCCGCATAGGACTCCCTATGATTGTTTGTCTCCGGTTAGCCGGTTACTTTCACAGTGGCTATAGGCCTTGCTCTGGGTCAGGGTTGTATTTACATCCTCTATATAGCTCGTTGTTTTCTTGATTCTGCAGTTAGAGTCGCCCCCGCACCGGGGTGCTTACGCCGCCCGTCGCTAGCTTCAGTCCTAGTAGGGCACCAGTTCCGCTCATGCCTCCCAAGGTGGGCATGACATTCCTACTAAGTACCGGCGTACCTTAATGATAACATGCCAATATATAAATATATGTTATAATGATATCTTGGAGGACCAACGTGGTGTGTGTCACAAAGGATCAACACACCTCAATGATACCATGACAAAGATATGATATATTGTGTGGGTATCATGGAGGACTCGAGGAGTTATTCGTCAATGATCAAGCTGTAAAACCTCAATGATACCATGTCGCATATAGATAAAATGTGATGGTATCATGGAGGACCGAGGAGTGAAGCATCAAGGATCGAATCATATATACCTTAATGATATCATGACAAGACATAGATATAGCCAGATGGCATCATTGAGAACTAAAGCAACTTCAATGATACCATGACAATATATAGATATATCGATTGGATCATGGAGGACTAATGATTGTGTAACACCTAAAAGTTTCTAAGACTAGATTCGTTGTTGAATATATTCAAGATTTCTCTCGCATGACTCAAGGTACGAAGCCGTAGTCCAGTGGTATGGGTCGAAAGACCCGCGTGGTTTAGTTTAGAGTTTTTTTTCCAGTCCACTATTCCACACTACGACTCGTAGTTTAGTGGTACGACTTGTGGTATGAGAGTCATAGTATGCGTTTGAGGTTATCAAAGTTGGTCCTATTAAAAGTGATTGTACAACTCAGAGGCATGAAATCACGAGTCGTGGTAGGAATTGTGAAAGCAATTAGAGAGTTGGTGAAAATGGAATGGCTACTTCTTACGGTAGAAACCCATGAGTCGTAGGCTGATTGTACGACTCATGGTACGAGTCGCACGACCGGCAAAGTGAGCTTTTCCCGCAAAATCATTAAGGGTATTTTCATAAATTCTAAGCGCCTAAGTCCTAAAATACATCGTTTTAAGCCTTGAAATGAGTGTTTTAAGAGAGTTTAGCCTTTATCAAGTCATTAGGCTTTCCATGCATGCAAAGCTTGAATTCTTTTGAAGATCAATCGAAATTCCCTCACCTCTTTCCCAATTCTCTTGGGTTTTTAAGGACAAGTTGAGAATTAGTTTACCTGTATGTAGGGGCTATGAATGAGAGTTTTCTTTCACTCTTATGCCCAAATTTCTCCTCAAGTTCATGAATTCAAGTTCTAACTTAAGTATATGATCTTATAGGATTTTAACCCAATTTTATGAGATTCTCTATGATATGTATGTGAGTAAATTTCCCTCATGTTCCAAAGTATGATTTAAGATTTATGGAAGATTTTATATACAACTGATTATAAATTCATGATTTTAAATTTTAGAAATTATGTCTTATTATATAAGTTTTATGGAAAGTCAAGTTTATGATTCATGATTTCAAGTTTGATGAGACGTTCTAGCATGGAATGAATGTTTATAATTACCCATGTATAAATCTATGATTTTGACTTATGAAGTCTATTTAAAAGTATGCATGATTTTAAGAATGGGCACGCACCTACGTGTTAAGCATGTTTTCATGATTTAGCTCGCTTTCATAAAATCAGGTTACCATATGGTTTGGAGTCAATACTCTCCACTTTCACTATGGTATATTTGGGACCCAAGACTCCCAAATATTCGATTTCGTACTATGCATGTAATTATGATTTAGATTTCTTGAAAAATTATGGGAGCACCTTGCATGTTTCTGGGAGTAGTGTCATGCACCGAGGCCAGAGGTCTGCCAGTAAACCCCTGTGCCTCAGAACTACGCATCAATATAGGCATACATTTGCTACTGGGACCTCCCTTGTGAGTTTTACCCCGCCCCAAAGGGTCATTCGGCTTAGATATCAATACCCGTAACGTCCTTAGTCCCGGCAAGGTTTTGACGACTTCTTCCCACTTTGAGTGCGTGATAGTTAGCATTATGTGCTTTATCGTGACGGGTGTCGCTATGATGAATCTCCCATTGTTCATGATTTTAGTTATTCATGTTCATGACTTATGATATTATATATTTTTACACCGTGTCCGACCTAATAACCGCCTTTTACGAAGCTACTTATGATTTTAGCTATGACAAGTCATATGATTTCTATTTTTATCTTCGGGTCATTCTCAGACACGATACTCAATTTATGACTATATATGTCTCGTGATTCATTTAAAGATGCGACCTTACTCTCATGATCTAATGATTTATGGTCATATGCAGTATGATTTCGCTTAACATTTTCTCAAAGATGTTTCCATTTACCTTGTATACTCAAAAGACATTCCAAATATTGACCGTATACTCTATGTTGCAATATTTTCGATACATGTCCGAGCGACGACTCGCTTTGCTGTTAGTCCACCTATCCTCGCAAATTCAAATCGTTCATTGTTGGTGAGTCCTCATCTTCCAAGGACTTAGTTTAGTATTGATTATATTTCGCCAAACTGCGAGCTAGTCAGTATTGTCCTACCTCACTCTATAGCTTTGTGCTGTCATCGGATATTGCGTAGACTTTCAAATTTATCAAGTGTTTAATTCATTTATGATTGTTATGTTATTCAAACTTCCTCTTATCCATGTTTAAGATGTCGCCACGCCTTGATGTATGCTCTTAGTTGTTATATTCATGTCATAAAAACTCAACTGGAGCCATTCATGGTTCTAGGTTCCGTGTTTCGATCTAGGTCCTCGCTCGGGTTGTGGACAAACTTGGTATTAGAGCATTAGGTTTTGACGTGTCCTAAGGTGTCCTGGAAAAGTTGCGTTAAGTAGAGTCTTTTCATGGATGTGAAGCGTCTAAACTTATGACAAAGAGATTATGAAACATTTTAGGAACTCCTTTCGCGTATTCCATCTCATGCTATGAAGTTCTTTCCGCCTTCTACTCTCCTAACTCGCTCTATACGCTGCCATAAGTGATGGCTCGAAGAACCAACGAAGGTCGCCCACCCCCACCAACTTAGCTGCCCTTGTTTGGGCAAGTTACAAATGGAGCTTGGGGATGCTCTTCGTAGTGTTGATAATGAGCCATAACCACTGCCTAACCAAAAGAGGTAATCGAGACAATGACTCCACCGAGAGACGACACCTACTAGGGTTCAAGACTTACGGGGAAAGAGTGCTACTCCGAATTTCTTTGGTTCGAAAGCAAACAAAGGAGTTCAAGGGGAGAGGAAATGGAAACAAGAGGACCAGATGGGGAACTTTGAGTTTTCCCACAAGGGTCAAGTGGTGGAAATCACCCTCGGCTTTAGCAAAGAGATCTCTAGCACCGACTGGGAAACAAGTTTAGGGTAAGGGAGATTATATATCCAAGATGCAAGAGATGTGTAGGAAGAACTACCCTTGAAGTGCTGCATGGCTTAGGTGTTTTCAGGCGTGGGCATCCACATCATAAACTCGCAGACTCGCCCATCAGCCAAGTAGAGTGGCTAGAGAGGTCGCTCCACCACCCCTCCACAACCTCGTCCGCGGCCAATCATTCCTCTGTAGGAAACACTCGGGAGGGTGTTTCATTGGCAAAGAAAGTTGTTTCTAGTGTGTTTCAAGCCCGGACACACGCTAGGAGATTGTCTGTCGATTAGACAACGCAAGGATAGAGCCGTTGCTCCAAGCCACCAACACCGCAACTCCAAAGAACTCGCCAATCTCAATAAGTGAGTTACCTAGTGCAAGTGGTAGCCAACTCCAGATGTGTCACAGTGTATGTTATGAGTTTTTCATATTGATCCTTGCATGTTGCTAGCTCTCAGAACCACAAGATAAGGCACGTATCCCTTTTAGTATTTTAAGATGAGATTCATCCCGTGAGGGTAGGAAATAGTTATAAGTATGAAGCCTTCAAAGGTAGCCTTAGAGGCAAATGGAAAGTCAAGAGATAGTGATTTTAGCCTAGCCTTAAGAAGTGGGTTCTAGTCTTTGTCGAAATGGAATGACTTTTCTTTTTTCTTTTTATTTATTATTTATCGTGAATGGGAATCATTACACATAGATGACCGGTCGAGAGGAAGTCAGAATCTCCGTTAAATGTTGAACCTTAGAATGATGACATTTAAGCTAAAGGGGAGGTTATAAGGTGACTCCGACCAAGTCAAGTCTGAGGTTCCAAATGTGAAGTTCCGTGATCGGCAACTATGGGAGATCGATCCACTTATGCGTGTGTTTTCTCATACTTCGCTCAATATGATACTTACTCATTTATATGTGAACATGTTATTCCCATGTCTAGGTTTCCAAGTACTCCTTACGTGTATTCGTACTCCGTGAGCCATAGAATGAGAACTACTGGGCAACATGGTGATTCCAACTCTTTTCCATGATTCCATAAATTTTAGCCTTCATATCATGACCCTCGTTATATATGTAAACTCATGCCTCTTAGCATGCCTGCCTATATGAACTTAATCCTTAAGATTTGCCTTAGCGGCTCATAATATCATGATATATCGCATATGCCTACTTAGATTTCTTGAATGATTCGTGTTCACGATTTTATTACTTCTAAGCCTTTACAAATGATGGAAATGATGGTTACGATGTGTACGCCTGTGATAACTCTCTCTATTTATGCCCGAGGTGCCAGTGTGTAGAAGTTCATGAAGCGCAATTACTAGCCAAGCTTGGGAGATTGGAGCAATATTTGAGTAGATTTAGCTATACCGATCCTCGACTATAAGTGAAAATCTAGAATGAGATCATAGTATGGTTTGACTGGTGACCTCTTGGATTAAAGCTCGAACTTGTACGACTTTCGTTAAGGGGAAGTAATGTTATTAGTGGATAACTCTAGGTTACAGAGGACATGAATGGTTTTTCGTGTATAGTGATGTCTCTAAGGTTGGTTTTGGTTGTGTGTTGATGCAAAGATGGTAAGTTCATTTCGTACACCTCTAGACGCTTAAGACTCACGAGACGAATTATCCGATGCATAACCTAGAGTTGGCAAGTGGTGGTGTTCGCATTTAAGATTTGGAGGCAATTACTTGTATGGGGTGCATGTGGATGTGTTCACGACCACAAGAGCTTTCAAGAGTTGTTACACTAAAAGGACTCGAATTTGCAACAAAGGAGGTGGCTAGAGCTTCTCAAAGACTAAGTGACATGAGTGTTCTTAATCATTCCGGGCAAGGCCAATGTAGTGGCGATGCCCTAGGCCGGGTCCATGGGAGTCCGTCCCTCACGTTGAGGATGGAAGGAAGCGAGTTAGCGGCGATGTCCATAGGGCTTGCCCATTTAGGGGTTAGCCTTGTGGATTCAATAGATGGTGGTGTCATTGTTCGTAAATGGTTAGAATCTTCATTGGTGAATGAGGTCAAATCTAGACAAGTCGAGGATCCTATCTTGGTAAAGCTAAAGGAAGCTTTCCCGTAATCGTAAGGTAGAGGTCTTCTCCCAAGGGGAAGATGGTGTACTTCATTATCGTGGTCGCTTATGTGTTCCGAGTGTTGATGATTTGAAAGAACGAATGTTGCATGGTACCATGGCTCTTATTATTCTATCCACTCAAAAATTACCAAGATGTACCATGATATGGAGGTCTATTGGTGGAATAACATGAAGAAGGACAAAAGCGAAGTTTGTGGCCAAGTGTCCAAATTGTCAACAAGAAAAGTTGAGCACAGAGACCGAGACATGCTGCTGTCACACAGTATCCCTACTGGAAGCGGAACATATCATGACTTATCACGTGCTGCCTCGTACACGCCGATAGTATGACTCCCATATGGGTGGTTAGTAGATAAAGTTGACCAGCAAGGCATTTCCTACTCCACAAAACTACCGATTCAAATTCGAGGATTATGCTAGATTGTACATTTGGGAGTTAGTTCAATTTCATGGAGTTCCCTGTCCATCATCCCTATTGCAGGCAATTCTTCGCCTTCACCTCTCACGCTTTGGAGATCAAGCTTAAGAAATTGGTACTGTGTCAAGCTTAGCACGACTCCACATGCGCATGCATGGCCAGTCGAGCGAACCATTCAAACTCTTACTGACATTTCAGAAAGAGTGTGTGATTGATTTCAAGAGTAGTTGGGATGGTCTGCTTTTCTCTATCGAGTTTGCTTACACAATGTTCTCACTACTCCAACATTCAGTATGGCTCCATTTGAAGCTATTTATGGTTTTAGGTAGAGCACCCTGATGGTTTAAAGTAGGCGAGGCTACGTTGATAGGGATAGATTCGCTATGAGGCTATGGAGAAAGTACAACTTATTAGGGAAACGCCGAAACAGCCTTCCTCTAATCAGAAATCCTATGCAGATATTAGGAGGAAAAAGCTTGAGTTTGAAGTTGATGATTTGGGTGTTTTGAAGATGTATCCTATGAAGGAAGTGATGAGGTCGGGAAAAAGGGAAGCTTAGTCCCGATATGTTGGCCAAGTAGGATTCCGAGGCGAGTTGTCAAGGTGGCATATGAGTTGGAGCTACTATGGAGTTAGCTTTGGTACATCCAAGCTTCCCATGTATCTCCCGGCTATGCACGGTGACCCTACTAGTTGTACCTGGAGGAAAGTATAGGTGTGAAGGATAGCTTACTCATGAGGAGGTTCTAGTTGATATTCTTGTATCATCGTGTTCGTAGTTGAGAAACAAATAAGTAGCCTCGCTGAAGGTTTTGTGGAGAAATCACCTTGTTGAGGAGTTGCGTGAAGTCGAAGCAAATATGATGGCTAGATACCCGCATCTATTCCCTTTCGCCTCAGTTTCAGTTCCAAAGATGAGGTATTAGTTTCATTATTACTCTATTCAGCTTATGTCAAGTTCATGTCATTGCATGTATGTACGTTTCATAAATTCAGCTTAGTTATGTGTATTAGTCCGTGAGTTAGTCACTCCGCCGCGCCTTCGTATGTTCGGCATTCAGATTGCAGCTTCCTTTTCCCAGCCATCCAATATGCTTAATCCACATTGTTAGACCTAATGTTCCTAAGAGGGAGATAATGTAACACCCGAAACTTTCCAAGACTGATTCGTGAAGTTGAATATATTCAATGAAGGAGTTTGAAATTTTCTCTCGCACGAGTCGTAGTCGTGGTACGCAGTCGTAGAAAGACCCATGGTTCTATTCAGAGGGTTTTTTCCTAGACCACGAGTCCACACTAGGGGTTGTAGTTTAATGGTATGACTCGTGGTGTGAGAGTCATAGTATGCGTTTGAGGTTATCAGCGTGCTGGTCCTACGAGTGATCGTAAGACTCGCGTATGAAATCAGCGAGTCATAGAGTCATGGAAATAATGAGAGACGGTGAAAATGGAATGACTAGTTATAGGAGGAACCCACGAATCATAGGTTGATTGTACAACTCGTGGTACAAGTCATATGACTGAAGTGAGCATTTTCATAATCATTAAGGGTATTTTCGTAAATCCTAAGCTCATAAGTCCTAAACTACATCATTTTAAGCCATGAAAGGAGTGTTTTAAGAGGGCTTAAGCCTATATCAAGTCATTAGGCTTTCCCATGATATGCAAAGTTTTGATTTCTTTTTGGAAGATCAACTGAAATTCCCTCACCTCTTCCCAATTCTCTTGGGCTTAAGGACAAGTTGAGAATCGCCTTACCCGAATATATGCTGTGAGCTATAAATGAGAGTTTCACTCATGCCCAAATTTCTCCACAAGTTCATGAATTCAAGTTCTAATTCAAGTATATGATCTTATAAGGTTTTAGCCCAAATTCTCTATGATATATCTATGGGTCAATTCCTCTCATGTTCTAAAGTATGTTTTAAGATTTATAGGAAGATTTTATATACAAATTTATAAAATTCATGATTTCAAGTTTTAGAAATTATGCCTTATTATGCAAGTTTTATGAAAAGTTAAGTTTAGCGATTCATGATTTCCCAAAGTTTGATGAGATGTTTAGCATGAATGAATGTTTATAAATTACCCATGTATGAATCTATGATTTTGACTTATGAAGTCTATTTAAAGTATGCATGATTTTAAGATTTGGATACGCCCTGCCGTAAAGCATGTTTTCATGATTTAGCCTGGGCCTTTATAAAATCAATTTACCATATGGTTTGGAGTCAATACTCCACTTTCACCTTATATGTTTAGAGCCAGACTCCCAAATGTTCAAATTTCAAACTATGCATGTAATCATAATTTTAGTTTTGTTGAAAAATGATGGGAGCACCTTGCATATTTTTGGAAGTAGTGTTCTAGCATCGAGGCCAAGGGTCCAGACATAAACCCCCCCGGGATCTCGTAACTACGCCAACATAGGTATACATTTACATTGGGACTCCCTTGTGAGTTTTCCCCTTCCCCAAATGGGTTCACTTGATATCAATATCATGATATCGCTCTAGCCCCCGCAAGGTTCGACGCTCTATCTACTTGAGTGTGATAGTTAGGGCATCACGTATGCTCCATCGTGATGGTGTCGGTTATATGATGAGCTCCCCATTTTTCTTCATGATTTCAATATTCATGTTTATGACTTATGATATTATGTTTTATAGCGTGTCTAATCTAATGATTAGTTTATGAGCTTTTACTTATAATTTCAACTATGACAAGTCATATTATTTCTATTTTTAGCTTTCGGTCATTCTATTTGGTACATGATACTCGCCTTATGACTATACATATGTCTCTGGATCTCGATTTTAGGATGCAAATTCTTACTCTCATGATTTAATGATTTATGGTTATATGCATGATTTCAATTAACATTTGTTTGAAATATTTTACTTACCTTGCATACTCGCACATTCTAAGTACCGAATTAAGCATACTTTTATGTTGTATTATTTCATGATATAGGTCCGAGCGATCAAAACTCAATTCCGTTGTTAGTCCAAGCTTATCCCCGTTAGCCCGCCCCACCCCTGCTGTTGGTGAGTCCGCATCTTCCGAAGGCATCTGGGCTTAGTGTTGATTATGTTGTTTCGCTTCAAAATTTAGTGAACTAGTTGGGGTATTGTCCCACGCCCTCACGTACGCTAGAGGCTTATCGTATATTATGTAGACTTTTAGCTTTATCGAGTGTTGACTTCGTTTATGTTTATTATCTTATCTTAATTTCGCTATACGCTTCCGCCTTGATGTATTCTCTTTGGTTGTTATGTTTATGCCATGATAGACATGGAGCCATTCGTCGTTTTAGGTCTCGTGCCTCGGTCCGGGGTCCCAAAATGTTGTGATTGAGTGTCTCATTAAAGACGAAGCACTCCTTCATGAAATCATGCCAGCATATAAATACATTGTGATGGTATTATGGAAGGTTGAGGAGTGTCTACTAATGATCAAGCCGACTTTAATGAAAATCACCGTAAATTAAAAGAAAATAAATTTTAAAAAAGAGAAAAAAAAGAGAATGAAAATAGATTATGAAAAAAATATAAAATTAAAAAAACAAAAAAAACATTTGAGATAGTCAGTTATATGAAATTGGAAATTAAATTATGATTGAAATAAAAAGTGATAGAAAAAGATAAAAAATTAAATTTATGATAATTATTATTGAAAATTGACAACAAAGAATAAGAGGGAGGAAAATGAATGAAAAGGAGAAAGAAGATAAAAAATTAAAAAATCAGAAAAGAAAATAAATAAAGATGTGGAGAAATAAAAAGTGAACAAAGAAAAAGAATAAAGAAATGAAGGAGCCAAAATTGGAGCATAAATTAGATTACGAAAATGCCGTGTCGTCCAAATGAGCCTAGAAGAAGGTGACTCGCGTTGGCATGTGCCGAATCTCCTTTAACGGAAGAAATAGAAGCTCGAGAAGGAATACCAAAACCTATTTTACGAAAAATAAAAAATAATAATAATTTGAAAAATAAATAAAAATTTGTAAAATATAATTTTATTAATTTTAATTTAAATAAATAATATGATGATTTTGTAATTTTTATTTCTTCTTATGGTAGTATAACTATTTAAGTTTTTTTATATTTTTATTAGTCTAGAGATAATTAATTTTTATATTTTTTTATATTTAAAAATAAAATAAAAGATAAAAGAAAAGGTCAAAAATATAATAACAAATAATTAAATTAACTTTAAAAGAAATAAAGAAATTAAAAAAAAAAGAATGAAAAGAAATACAATAATATCATAATAGTGACAACCAAAAGATTTAAAAAAAAAAAAAAAACTCATCGCCGATGTCGTATCTCCCTCCTCCCCAAAAGGATATTTTAAAATTATTTTGGGGACATTAAAGTAAAGAGCATTATCATATAAATATTTTATTTTTTTAATATTATTTTCTCTTAGTTAAATGAAATGTCTTTCTAAAATTAATTTAAAAGAAAAGTCGCTGATCTTGTATAATCTTTGTAAACCTAATAAGTACTCATGTATATCTTTATTTTATGCACGTGATTAGTAACTTAAATTTTCAAATTATTATTTCCTGTCTCGTATAATAACAACAACAATAATAATAATAACAACAATAATAATAATAACAATAATAATAATAATAGCAATAATAACAATAACAATATTAATAATAATAATAACAAGAATAACAAATAATAATAAGAAAATTCTAAGCTCAGATTTAAAGTTAGAAATATCTTTTCATGAAAACAATGATAGTGAATTAATTCATACCAACATCATAACGAGCAAAATTCATATGATCTGTCTAAAGAAAATCATTTTCTTAGACGAGAAGAATTCTTTCAGATATATCCGCGTGGTATAGTGTTTGGATTTCTAAACTGTTTCCACCCTTGAACCTTCTTTACTACCTTCTCATTAGTAACTGCCTAATTAATTGTAATTTCCTCTACTGCATGTGTCTTTCCATCTCTACTGGATTTTTTTAATTAGAATTATTGAAAGGTTCTATGTCTAATCATTATATTATTTCTTTTTCTTTTTCTTTCTTTCTTCTTTCTTTCTTATTACTGATTTGGAGCACAAGTATATGCCCGTTCATCATACATATGCTTATCAATTTTGATGAATGGTTAGGATCTTAAAACAATTTCAACAAACAAACGCCACTTTAATCTCCTAATCCAGATTAGAGTCTGTTTGCCCCAGTTTGTGCAAGTACGAATTTGGCTAATTTATTGTCCGATGTTAAAAATGGCAACAAACTAAAGTAAAAACGTCAAATAGGCCAACTGTTTTCGGAAAATACCAAAATGGATAAATCATTCACAAATAAACGATTTGCTCCAACTTAATTAAACGATCGTTTATAGTTATTTTTTTAACTAGATGAACTATTTTTTTTTTTAAAGTCGTTCAACTTCGAACGAGTAGTACATGAATTTATTTTTATTTTTGAGTGTTTGGAACTCATTGAATGATTAGAAGTGAGGTCTAATAAAATTATTTTTTTGTAACTCGTTTAAACGAGGACTGCAATTCAATTTTGCAAGAAGTTTTAGTTCAACTATTAAAACAAAATTTCACATTCATTCTTTATTTACGAATTTCGTATGAGGAAATAAAACCAAATTTCACGAGAATATAACGAAATAAAAACAGATCCGAACGGTAAGAACTTTAATAGAGAAAAGATTTCATTCAGCTTCTGCATTCATCTTTCTAAAGCAAATTACAAATCAAACATCCTTTACATTCACCGAAAAAGCTAAAGATCCCCAAATTATAACCTAACAACTAGTGAACTTAGTAAGAGCCTTAGTCGGGCAGGATCTAGAAATTTTAGCAAGGGATTCACATTTTTTAAGAAGTAAATAGTAAAAAAAAAAAAATGACAAAATGTTCATAAAATAAATTAAAGTATTGTTAAAAATTAAACTAACAAACTTAACCGAAACTAATATAGTAGCCGTGGTATGTTCATTTTGGAAGTAACTCTCTTTATCAAAAGAAAAAATATTAAAGTGTAAATATTTAAAGAAAAAGGCCAAAATTAAGTAAATATGATTTAAAAATCAATTAATAAGTTAAAAATGTACTATAGATGGCATTGCTAGAGTTATGGATGTTACATTTTCACTCGGCTTAATATTACGGCCCTCACCCGAAAAAAGAAAACAAATATTGCCCCTAGCCTGGCTTGAACCACCAACTCCAAGCAAAGTTCTAAACCCCTTGACTATTGAGCCAAGGTTCTATGTTGTAATAAAGGGGTTCAATAGATAATATATATATATATATATATATATATATATATATATATATATATATATATATATATATCAAAAAGCAAATTTAATCTTATATATAAATAAATTTTTCAACGAAGGAATTTGGATGAACCCCCCTCCCGCCCCTCTAACTCCACCCCGGCTTTAGTCTCCAAATGTTACGAGCAAATTCCCCGCACAACTCGTTCGATATTGAATGATTTTAGAAGAAAATAAAACCTTGTTAATTATTGAAGTAGTTTTGAACAAGGAAAATAAACGCCATTTGGTTAAGTTGGAACAAATCGTTCTTCTGTGAATGATTCGTCTCTTTTGGTATTATCCTAAAGCAATTAGCCAATTTGCACTTTTATTTTAGCTTGCTTTCTGCCCTTTTGGACTCTGGCTCCTACTCACTTTATATGGTGTCAATGCAATTTTGAGAATCAAACTCTTTAATTTTGACAGTAAATTCAGATATAAAATATTTTTTATTTTGAAATAAAAATTTATATATTTGAAAATTACGTAAAAAATATTATGTCATAACAATTGACAATTTTGAATATTTACAACGCATATGAAAATTTGCAAGCTAAAAATTCATTGACTTCGAAATTCAACACAAAAATTGGGACTGAGGAAGATGGTTCGGTGTTTCAATTTCTATTCAAAATAAGCATCTCTCCCGTTTACCTGCTTGTTTCATTTTGATTACACATAATTTAAAAAAATAAAGAAAACTTTCGCGATCTTAAATTAAATATACGTGAGAATTTGCAAAGGAGAAAGAGACAAAGGCAATCCAGGTTCAGCCGGGAGGAGGGGAGGAAATCCTTTGAGATCATAATGGCAACATGATTCAGGCTGAAGTAAAAGCAATGTGGACAGGGATTAACATCTGCAAAAATGCTGGCATGCTTAGGATGGTGGTCGAATCTGATTCCCTTTTGATTATCAACATGCTTCATGGAAAATCATCAAAACCTCCTCGTCAGGTTAGGGAGATCATAGACAAGATTCTGAGAGACACGACAGTTGGTGAATTTGTGTTTAATCATACTTATAGAGAGAAATTCCACTGCGAATCATTCTTGCAACTTGGGAGAAGACTCGAAAAATTTCTTCTACCTTCGTTGATACTAGTACCCTTCCTTCCAAAGTTAGAGCTTCAATGTAGCTAAAATTTGAAGGATTCCCAAACTTCAGATTCAAAAGTAAAAGAAACAAATTCACCATTGATGATAGCCAAATTACCTGATTCCTTTTGGTGATCTCAAACATGTATATACTATGTCTTTCCAGGCAGTAGATGGAGCACTCATCATTCTAAATTTTAGTTTTAGGTTCAATCTACAAATTCTCATGGTGGACATATCCAACCTTAACAATGTAATCGAAGCTACGGTCTTTGTTCTCCTTCATGTAACTATGATTTTTGGTATATTTACAGGTTAGAGTCTTGTCTAACTCCTTCATCATAAGGATAGATTTTGGTAGATAAATTACCTAACTAAGCAAATTTAACTAGGTATTTACAATTAACAAACCTATTAAAAATTATAAAAGTAGCAAATAATTATAAAAAGTAGCAAATTATTTTGTATCAAATTTTTTATATTGTCTTTCTCAATTTACTGCATTTTCTCCATTACTTTTTCTCATTGTAACTAAAATTAATCCGCCCTAGTTTTTCTTTCAAATCCACCAAGATTTTCTCCGACATCTCTTCAAAGAAAAAGAAAATTTCCATGAAATCTTCGATTTGTTAAAGTTTTTGATTTGATATGGATTAATCTAAATCTCTCTCTGTCTCTCTCAAGCATGGCAATACATTTACAGTACTTGAGTTGAAAGGGAGAGAGCCGTTTGAGCTTCGAGCTCGTTTCGGGGCGACTTCGAAAGGATCGAATGCCCACGAGAAGAGATATTGCACTTTGTTCGTCTGGGCGAGTAACGGCAATATTTTTTTTACAACCAACTAATTGAATAATATTGTTTTCATATTAATGATATAATATAATGCCCTTCTCCTTTCTTCTTTTTTGGATACAACCAACTACTTGAATAATATCGCTTTTCTTACATTAATGATACAATACTAAAATGTAGCAATCGAGCAATAGACTGACACAAAGAACTCTGCTAATTTATTTTTGATTCATATATAAATTGAATACATTATAATAGTTTTTTTATACTCTATTTGGTCTGCGAGTAAGGATTTTTAATGATACAACCAACTACTTGAACAATATCATTTTCATATTAATGATACAATATATCAATCTCTCTTTTCTTCTTTTTTGTTGATACAACCAACTACTTGAACAATATCGTTTCATATTAATGATACAATATATCAATCTCTCTTTCTTTTTTTTTTGTTGGATACAACTAATTACTTGAACAATATCATTTTCATATATTAATGAAACAATACTAAAATGTATCAATTGATAATAGATTGATATACAAAGAACTTGCTTTTAGTTTATTTCTGATACATATACATTGAACACATTATAATAATATTATTTTAATTAATTTTTAAAATGACAAGCTTGGTGTTTACTAATGATAGACGATATATGAAATATATCCAAAAGAAGATATCTTCAATATTTTATACATGCATAAGTATCACTTTCACCAATCCTACAACAATGATACACCCAAAGAAAAAGAAAATTTCCATGAAATCTCGCATTTTTTTTAAGTTTTGATTTGATATGGATTAATAATTTAAACTTCCTATATATAGTGAAAAAATCGAGATCAAATTGCGTAGAGATTTACTCATTAAATATGCAAGTTTGTTTAATTAGATATTGATCAGCGTCATTGGCAGAGAAAATTAAGGGTTTGATTTTTGATACAACACTAAGGTTATCGTTAATCCGTATTAGAATTTTTTTTTTTTTACAAATATACTACTTTATATAATTAAGATAAAACATATTATTTTGTGTAATTATTTTACTATATAAAGTTATTTTCGAAAATTGCTCAAAAAAATAACCTTCCACAGAAAGTTATTCAAGTTACAAATTTCGGTTATATATGTAGCTACCTTTTAAATGACATGATTCTATGGCCTATTGAAGAAAATGAGATTTTTTATCCTTTTATAAATTAAATAAAAATATTTTTATAAGAAATTCAAATTTTATGCATAAAATGATAATTTTGTGTGTAAAAATATGAAAAACTAAAAAAGAAATTATAAAAAGCTAGAAATCCATTTATCTCCTATTGCAGTGCAGTGATTCAGGTGTCGTAACGTGGGAAAGTAGCAAGTCTGTAGGCATATTACCTAAAGAGAACATATATTCATTCATTTTGAAACACGGAGAGGAATAGTAAAATGGAGATTTGATGCAAGCTCCTAGTCATTTGCTAGTATGGAGAGAGTACTCTTTTATTAAATAAACAGAATAGAAGAAGGCAGCACCATCATTTTTAGTAACTTGTATTATTATACAATTTCAGCCTTCAAGTGGATCGTGCAAACTTAAATAACCTTAATTCTCCTGTTAATATACACAAACAAGGCATGCTCCACATTTCTAGAAGAACGTCTATTAACACTGTACAATTATCGCTCGTCACACCAACAGATGCATCCTCATCAGAGTATTTGGCTGCTTCATATCTATCTGAACAAACTAACTTAAGGCAACATCCATAATCAATCATCTTGCTAGTTAAGCTAAAAATATTATTTTTTTTAAAAACAACTAAACACTGTTGCTACTAACCCAAGGAAGTTGACTGCAAATCAGATGGTGCTACTGCTACCAAGATCAAAGTCCATGGTGTAATCATATTCAATTGTTGGAATAACCGAAGCCACAAACTTCAAGAATAGGAAAGGTACCTGCAAATGGCAAGCCTAGATCAACATTCAAGAGCAGACAAAAACCTGATGCAAGTAGAGAAACCAAAAAGAGATCCAAATTTAGCAAGTTCGTGCATTTCAGTTTTGTGTCTCAAATCTTACAGTCTAAAACAAGAACATTTTACTCCAGGACGGACCCCTGCTCCACTTACCTTCGATGATAGTGAAAGAATCAGTGCCTAGAGCAAGGATCATCATAATCATTACCATTGGATACAAACCCTCTTATTTTTCTTTCTTTCGGTGGCTAACACCATATGACTGTAGCAGGAAAGTCAACCAAGACATGAAATTGTCAAGAACCACAGCATATGCTAGTTCTTAGGATAAGTAGAAACAAAATGGAGCATATGAACTCCAAGTGTACTTCCCATAATAATGAAGACAAAGTGAGATTAGATGGACTGTCCTGCGTAATAAATGCAACAATTCAGATAGATAGGCTTAAGTTTTTATAACAGTAATATATACAACAACACTAC
Organism: Datura stramonium; assembly: GCA_018107945.1. Taxonomy (NCBI): domain Eukaryota; kingdom Viridiplantae; phylum Streptophyta; class Magnoliopsida; order Solanales; family Solanaceae; genus Datura; species Datura stramonium. Next base: position 14,045 of record JACEIK010007454.1, on the reverse strand, counting down.
GCTTTAGCCCCAAACAAGTTCAGATTGGCTATATATAAATTCATCTTGATCCAACATTATACAAAATAAAAATAAATACAAAAGTACTAGAAGTTTCTATATTTTCTACTGGCATAATAATCTCTACACAAATAAGAGACTCCTAGAAAGCATAAGAACAAAACACGGTATAGGACTAAAAACATATTCTCATCTAATTGGTATTACTTATAGAAATCTTCTTTTCCTTCTATTATGCTCTATCTTTCCTAAAATCAGCCTTGATTATAAGAGATTAAGTCTTTCGAGACAACTCTTCACATCACATGGCTTCACACCTACAGATCGGTGCATCTGGAGGCCGACACAGGACATGACCAAACCATCTCAAGCAACCTCTCATTTTACCCTCCTCAATGTGTGCTACGTGCACCTTCAGGCCAATGTGGTCATTTTTTTTCTTGTCTAATCCCATATACCGCACATCCATATCTAACCATTTGCATGTGCATCTCGGCAAAGCTCATCTTGTGGATGTGTTGACCAATCCAATATTCACTCAACATCGCTAGACTCACAACTATTCTATAGAACTTAACTTTCTCTTTGTTAGCTATTACATAATACCCAGAGCACTTCTCCATTTCAACCCTCCAATTTTGGATTCTATGTTCAATATCTTCATCTGAGCAGAATGATATGGCGGATAAAAATGTAAACACATGGGCAAAACATGATAGCACAATTAGAGGAGTGTTACATCATCCCCAGGGCTTTGGTTCAACAGTAAAGTCAGTAATCAGTATATTGGGGGATGTGGTGGACACACACTGCCAAATTTGAACCCATGAGGACCAAAGCCCGGTATTTAAATGAGAGGATGATAGAGAAGCTGCCCATACTCCCCTGAGTTTCGAACTTATACAACCAACTAGCTGGGCCAACTAACCCAGAAGGAGATTCTCAATTATCAAAAACGATAGAGAAAAGGGTCGCAAAAAGGTAACACAATAAAAGATACCTCAAGATGGAAGGCAAGTTTTATAAACGTAAAAAGATACCTCACAAGATGGAAGGCAAGTTTTATAAACGGTTGTGAGACCAATAAATGTTATATGGGAGACTTGCCATTTAAGGACAAACAGATCCATAAGATAACTGCTGTAGAATGTGAATATTAAATTGGATACGTATCATACCAAATATGACAAGATTTGACATAATTACATCAAATAGATGGTAAGTAATGACAGAGGATAAAATGAGAAATCGGCTTAGATAGTTTGCTCGTATCCTACTTGAACCTCCCGATGCACCGTTTGTAGGTGTGACAAATGAATACTGAAGCTCATAAAAAGGGACAAGAAAGATAAAAGATCTCTTTGCATCAATAAAGACTCAACAAAAACATAACACAATTAAAACAAAGCATCCATATAGGCAATACAAACTAGTTGAGATTAAATCAATTAACCATATAGGGGTGACTGAGATTTAGAGAAATCCTGACTTGTCTTAAAATTAGTATGGGAATGAAATTGACTTGAATAGAAAGGAAAAGACAGAGAGTTCATATAACTGAACCAATTGTTGCAATTGAGGAAAAGTTGGTTGTTTGATATTCTTATATGCAACAAAACAACGTAGATAAATAATAGTTTTTTACAAAAAGAACTATAATGCTATCTAAACTATAAAAGTATCAATAATATTTCTTGTTCCCAACTACTCTATTGATGTCAAAGTATATTCTCCATTTTACAATAACTTGAGGTCATTGATAAAAGCTACATGGAGGGGATTTGGGAGGTAGGGGGTAAGGATTGCAAAAATGTTTGAGTCATGTCAAGACTAAAACTAGAAATCATCATCATAGTGCATTAATTTTTGTTCCGACTAAAGGGCTAAACATTTCTTTAAAACTGAGTACTCTGTTTCTGATCACATGAACAACAACAACCTAATATAACTCTATAGGTGGGGTCTGGGAGGTATCACATGAAAATTCCATTTTATATGATTTCTGCTACCATGTCTTACCATTGCTAAAAATATGCTCCTACAGCTGCAGGAAACCTTCTCATGGTAGACAGATATGAAGAACAATACGCAGGTTAGCTAAACACCTATCAGGGGAGACACTAGTGGATCCTAAAAATTGAATGTCAAAGCATCAACTTTCTGAAAATATATGCCACAATGAACAGAACCTCCATCTGGTTTGTAGCTTACATAGTATAGCTCTTTTTAATGCAACATACCAACAGCACTAAATGTTCATAGGCATGCTTTATTCAAACATGCATACATCAACGAAGGCAAGTATCCCACGTAACCATATCATATGGGTATTATGTGTGTGTGATTATGTATAATGCTTAACAGAAAACACAAGGATACTAGAAGAGAAATTAAGCGTACTTGTTTCAACCTTAGGTTCAACTCCTCTCAACATCAAAACATCAATAATTTTCTTCATCACAGCCCGTGTCGGCAAGATGCACAGAAGCATGTTTCCCTGGAAGATGTGGATGATCTTCGATGGTAACCTGAGTTACAATGTTGAGAACAAAAGATTAAAATGAATTCAACGACAGAAATGCTGTAGTTAAATAAGAATTAAGGGTTATAAAAGAAGGGAACTTCATAATCAGTGTGACAGTTCATTCAGTTGTTTAGTTGCCATCTACAATGGTCAGTTAAAATGGATATTGTTAGTCAACCGAAATAGTCCTTGGTGGGTTTTGTTTTGTACTGAATGTATATGGCAATTACCGTTTCGCAAATCAGTTTTGGCATTTCTTCATAAATCAAGTAAAAGCTAGGGTCTGATTAGAAAACCTAAAGCAGAAGGCTGGATGTTATTCACACATAAGCTATATCAACTCAAAGCAAGCATTCAAGCTCTATTATGTCCTGTGAGAAAAAGAGCTCTGAAGAGAGTTATTGTGGTCGAAACATGTAAAACAAATCATTGCCTCATTCAGTTGGAATTTCTTATAGAATGGCTCAATTGGAAGCTCAAGGAGAGAAGAGATGGGAAAGGAGAGAGATTGGGAAGGGGGAGAAAGTGTGTTTAAAGGAATGTTTGATTGCCAATCCAATTAGACCGCAATGATCTGAGTTCAGAGAGGCAAGTGGTTGTAATGGGGAAAGAAGTGAAGGCATAAGCAATGCTTTTGACAACTATGCCACATTTAGTTTTCACTTCAAAACTTTAATTTAAATAAAACAAAAATGATAAAGAAAACAAAATGGGGAAAAGTTGATGAGTTGAATGCATGCACTTGGACTTGATCTCCAGATGCCAATTAGCAAGAAAGAATCCAACCACCTACGACCACAAACTACTAGACCAAGTTTGATATAGGTTTGCAGGATATTATATTCATCACATTTTCATACAGTTGGTGGATACCTAAAAACCTTCGGCCAAACCCTCATACTAAATTTTTATTAAAAAATGGAATGTTTGAAATAACTAAATGGGTAAGCTGAACCAATTCACTAGGTGAGTTTTTCCTGTAACTGAACAATGCACAGCCCTGAGATTGCTGAGCAAACAACAACACCATCTTGGTTAGAGCTTCTCAAGAAATTAGACGAGCAATGTTCTAATTTCCAACTTTGAATGTCTTGAATACTTGAGTTTCAAAAAATGTCTTGTATTACTCGAACCAAACTACTGCAATTTTATTTACAAACAAACAGCATGGAAAAACTTATTTAAGCTTGTGCCGATGTATCTCACTGTCTTGCGCATGGTCTTGACTGACATCTTCGCACAAGCTCTGCTGTAGTAAAGCATCCTTGACTGTCACATAAAATCAAGAATAGTGCTTACTACACATGATGAACATTGTTACAGAAAAAGATCACCCCTCACATTTGCAAAGCCTTATAGTTCACTGTATTGCAATCAGATCATGAAGTTCCCTAAAAGGTCATGATGCATGTCTAAAAAAGAAGAGGATATTCTTTTTCTGAAAGCAACATTAAATTGATATACTTATGTACAGTGATTTTCAAGCATCTTAGGAATAGAAACTACAGTGAATTACAACAAGGAGAACCACATTGGATCAAAATTACATCTTTGTGCAGATCTTGTATAGTGTAAAATAGAATTAGGACCAAGAAGAGTGAAGCACGCTTTGCATAGAGATTCTGCAGAAATGAGCACAAATTATATTTTGTGTAATATAAAGAAGAAAACGACCTCATGCTAAGTATCACATTTACTTAAGTTGACAAAATATTACATTCTTTTAGATTTGATAACACTGCTAAATAATGTATAATATAGCATAATGAGAAGGTCTGTGTTTACTACATATAAAGAAAGGGATATCATGAAAGAAAACATAAAATAAAATTTAAGGGGTTGTTTGGTACAAAGACAAGTAATGGAGGGATAAGTAATACAAGGATTAGTAATGCAAGGATTAGTAATACAAGGATTATAATGTTGGGATTATTTTTTATCAAGTGTTTAGTTTATTGTGTTAAAACTAGATATACTATGTATTGTGTTTGGTTTAAAACTCTATAAAAGTATTCTTTATAATTATGCCTTTGAATTTTTGTACAAGGAAATTTAGAAAATGGGATTGAGAGGTAGTCTAGTCATTTAGGGTCTTATCCATGTATTGTTAAACCCGCATAAGCTATCCCTTTGTTTCTTGGTATAAAATAATACACTCTATGATATTAGTAATTCATGTATTAGGTGATTAAGTTGAATTGAGTAAGTCTAGACTAAACTTTAATCCAAACACTATTCCCAATTAGTGCAGCCTACCAAACAGGTCCTAAGTTATTTGGAGTTGACAGCTGATCCACCGGAGATAACAGGAGAAAACCAACTTCTCAAACTTACACCAGTAGATCTACCCACTAATCCTCATAGGAAAGAGCACCCATAACCAGGTGAGCTCTTGTTGATCATCCATTTCTTCAAATGTATGGTTACTAAGTTGTTTATTTCACAAATATGTCGGACCATCTTGCAAATATTTCCATAATAAGACACAAGTGAAAAATGTAGTCTTTAATGCAATATCATCATTAAGGCTATTAGAAGTTTTATTTTGACTGACCTCATCATATATCCAGTGAGCCACACCCGAGGTGTTTGATAACATTTCATCATACCTACAAAAGTACAGATGGACAGTTGTCATAACGTTATTAACACTTCTCTTAATCAGAAGTGCATGAAATAGTCAACACATGTACAATATAATGAATGAAGTTCACTTACGTGATGCTGACATCATAGGTTCGTGTTCTTAGAATGTTGTCATCATCAGGCTCATTTGCCAAGATAGTCTGAAGGGTAGCCTGCAATAAATCATGAGAAGTTAACCAGGTACTATATGGAATAATCTCAACACTGATAATTTACAGAAATCCGACAAACTAAACTTTGTGCCCAAACAAAGATCGAGAAGCATTTCCTTTTATTTTGGAAAAGAATGGGAAGGTAGCCAGTACACATTGAACTGAAAGACAGCTTCCAGAAAGTTTGGAAAAGAGTTTTCTTGCATATAACAGTATCAAATAGAACTTTCTTATATATATATATACCAGGAAAAAGTCAAATTGAAGGCAACTATTGGGTACAAAAAAAGGACAAGAAAATGAGGGATTCTTTTTCTTGTTTATCAAGCAAGACTCCAAAAAGGAAGGAGTTTCCAAGCCTCATTAGTTAAAAATTGCCAGCATCTCATTGCTCCACACAAGGACCTGTGTGAGGAATAACGTGAATTACACTGATTTCTTGTTGTTGTTGTTCTTGTTGTTGTTGAGAGAATCATGTGAATAGTCATTGCACTTCTAAACCTATTCAGTATCTACCTTTATCTGTTTAAAAACAAACTACCAATACCAATCAATCAATTTTAAACAGTTCTATTTCTTAAAATACATTATTTGTAGAACAGCCACATATTTATTCCTTAAACATCATGGGATATTATACAAGTATTCATTGTATAAGCATGAACCGCTCATTTCTAAAATGAAATGAAAGAACTTTTTATATAAACTCTCAATTAGAGCACCAGGAAAATCATCATCAAAGACAATGAAGAAATAGGACCAGAATTTTAGTTTATGAGCACGAACTGCTAGAGACAAGTAGCCCACAGATTGGATCATGATTCTGCATGAAACCATTGTGGTAGAACTTTTTAAGAGCAAATACAAGGTGAAACAGTACGCTGACTATAATGCAAGCAGATAGAGACAGCTTCTTACAGGATCTGTTTCTATAAGATTGTCAGCTTCCTCATACTCTCCCATGTCAGGTATGTCTTCCTCTCCTCACCTCCAAAGTATGATGGGATTGACTGGATAGTGTGTTCTTTTGTTGATTTCTAATGCTTCTATAGATGGCAAGTTATCATCCTCAGCACCATTTTTTTCTAAGATATAAATGGGACAAAATGTCATAAAGCAAAATGGATAAAACTCAATTTATTATTGGGAAGTACAGATATACTAGATACCTTTTGGTTTTCCATGAGTTGCCAGCCAACCATCATTGTCCTCATTATCAAGCAGAACTTCGCCTCCAGCAGCCTCATATTCTTCCTCTACTGATGCAGCTCTTCTCAGACACGGAACTCGTGTACAAAGTTAAAGTGGCATATGACCTATACTGGTGCATAAATAAAAAGTTTTATATTCTTTTTCTTTTGGTTCCTATGAGACAAATAGAGAACGCTCTACGAATAGAGGAATACCCAAAAGAATGCACAAGAGAACTACAAGATACAGAGTTCCGCCTTCTTCCGTCGGTATGGGCTACAAAATTCTTAAGTTGTTGAAAATTATAAAAGTAAAACAAAAAATGTACCAATTCCAAAGAGAAGGTTAGCTAGCAACGGAGGAAGAAGATACAGCATTAGGCAACAGAAGTATCCTTAGCAAGCTGTGTTTAGTTGATATACAAGGAGCAGACTGAAACACAGAGATTCAGTGCATAACATGTCTTAGGCAATACAGATCTTAGTCCTATTCTAACCTCATATATTTCTTTCCAAGCATCATCGTGGATATCATTTGAAACAAAAAAGAGCTGAGCATAACTTGTGTTGGGCAACAAAGCAGAGTCCCCGTTTCTTTACCTCATGGCTACTTCCATAAGCATCAATATTGTTCATCCTATTAGATTTTTAAACCTCTCTGTGTCAGTAGGCTCTTGAAATTGCACAAAAAGATTTAACAAGTTAGTATTACAGATTCAGCTCTGGATTCTGATGAATTGGACATCGGGATAACATCCCCAAAAGTTACATGGATACATCAACTGTGTTAAAACTAGAGGTGTCAAATGTATGGTTGGGTTCAATTTGGGCGGGTCAAAATGGGTTGAGTTAATAAATGGGCGGGTTTGAAATGGGCTAAAATGCAAGTCATAACCCAACCCACCCAATTCTTACTAAGTTTTAATTGTTTTATTTGTTCTTTTATAATTTTTTAGTACCTAACAAAACTTTTTTTCGTTATTATGACTATATATAAATATCAAATAAAAAAATGTATTTTGAAAATATTTAGAGGAAGATTTTTTCATGAGTCAATTTGGGCTACTTATCAGCCCCATTTTTTATTGGCTCAACTAATAAATGGCGGTTTAGGCGGGTTACTTTTCATGGGCTAATTTTTCCATTTCTAGTTAAAATTATCAATATTCAACTACTGGCCAGATCCTACTTCTTAGGTTTTTGGTTTATTTTCAAGGTCAGTTTTAGCTTAAGTTACATCTCGCAAGATTAGTTATGCATGGTAAATTAAGTGAGTTATTCTAATAAAAAATGTAAATTTATCACTTATTGAGTGTAAAGAATGAAGTCAGCATGCACAGATCACTTAGCTAGCTCACATTTTCCCCAAACCTATGTTGCTTGACTCTCCAAAAATGATGCCACACCCGTGTCAGATCCTTCAAAAATGCACTACTTTTGAAGGATCCGACACGCACCAGTCAACATTTGAGCAACATAGCCCCAAACACATTGAATTCTATGAAAACTACTAGCAAGATGATGGTTGTAGATAGGTACCATTTCTAGTTATCAAAAATTGCTTGTCGGCTGGTAAATATGACTTCCTCTTACTAGGCTCACCTGATTCCCTGTTAATGAACAATGAACCATAACATAAGAATTAGATGCAACAAAAACAAATCTAATCAGAACTAGAAGTGCAGCAGAAAAAAAGTAATACTAGGTTGACCACTGCATAAATAAAATCCTGTAGAGCAAACTCTTTTTTATTTTTGTTTTCTATAGAGGAAACGCTAACAATTTTTCATCTTCGAAGAAAAACAAATATCTGCACAAGATGACAAAATAACAGCGAGAGAAAATCAAAAATTGATCAGCACCTCAAATAGTGAAAATGCATAAAACTTCAAACATTTGAGAACTCAATAGTCCCATGACTCCCATCAATCAATTTTCACTTTAGCATCAGACAAAACTCTTTATCTATTATATGACATAAAGCATCATTAACCAACAAATTGGCTCAAATGTCAATCCAGAGAAATACAATATACTAATAATTATGTGTATATAAAATCCTGTGTTACTGTTACTAGTGTAACATCAGCATACAGGTCCAAATGGAGCAGAACATGTGTATTGAGGGAAACTCGGGTCAAGCCTATGGGCAAAGGCCACACGTTCCAAAAGCATTAATACCGCACATTCTCGAGTCATAGTTGGTATCTTGGGATTTCGAGTGAAGGGCCCACTCCTAGGATGATCTTATATATGCTTACGAAGTTTGGTATCATTGGAGTTCGTTTACCTATGGGCTTGACTCATTCCAAGAGTATGGCAATGGGATGAAACTTCATGGAGGTATGAAGAAAGTCGAGAGGAGTTGTTAGGAACAAACGGCAACTGATTTAGAGTTGGGGATGAGATCAGAAACACCCATTGTGATTCTCGGGCAGAAACATGTCTACTCCCGTCACTTGGGCTTATTTCTTTAAAGCATATATAAGGGGGTATGCATGGTAATAGCCTACCAGACCTCCCCAATCGTGCTGACAGTAGATCGCCCAATTATTGCTGCCTTGAGGGGAAATTTTAAGGGCCTACCTGAACGTCTCTAAGGAGTGTCTATGATATCCATACGAGTTTGGAATCTCTATGTACAGCATGTGGCCTAGGGTCAGCGTTGGGTCCCCAAGTGCCGGAGGCTTGATATTTGGGACGAATAAGACCTCCTTGTTGATTGGAGCGCACTCACAATGGTTCCCAGCCTAACACCCATCAGCCTCGAGCCCAGTGTTGGAACTCAGCCACATGATGTACTCAAAGTGTAATTAAATAGCCTTTTTCAAACTAGTGTGCAGCCTTTTTTATTTATGGGGCTTTTTGGCCCCATAAATAAGCCTTCTCACGGAAGAGGCATCTACTTCTTGCTCTTGTAACCAAGAAACACCATTGTTGAGTTTTGATATAAAAGATTCTCTTCTTATTTTTCTTGACTTTGTGCAATTTAAGTTCTTGCTTTCTTTTACACTATCCGTTCAGCCAAAAAAAAAAAAAAAAAGAGCTTGATCAAACCTAATTCACTTGCCTTTAATCCCTTTCCACAAATTTAACTTTGTTTGCACCCTCAGGATCTTTCCGGCAAACAACAAGTATTAAGGATTTATGTTGACAACCCAACTAGTTTGAGATTGAGTTATGGCAGTTTTTTCTTCTTATTATTTTTTTTCCTGATGAGGGAGGAATACTTGGGAATAATATGACTTGGGCCATGTTTTGATGACCGGTGTTTACCTTTGACATTGAACCAAAGCCTTGGAAAAATCAATATTAACAATTCTGAATCAAACTGAATATGAATCCGCAAGAAGACATTCAATTTAACTCTTTCAAGTTAGATCTGGCAGAAGGGAAAATAAAAGGAAATTTGTGAGAGATTTACCAAGACCAAGTAGGGCATTTGGAGACAAGATTATCGCCAGCTATTACGAACTCGCTGACGCTGAGAACGCCTTTTTCTTTGAAAGCAGAGACGGTACGAGGACTGGTAATTCTCTCCACCGTCCCCTTGAATGCTCCGTGAAGCTGTGACAGCACCATTCCTCTTCTTGATGAAGATATGCTTTAGGATTGTAGAAGCAGTTGATGATCGAACCGTAGAGAGAAACAACTTCCGTCTTTTCTACTCTTTCCGTAGTTGGAGAGAGAAAAGACAAAGGTGCTTCGTCTTCTGGAGCTTCTTTTTGGGAGACTTTTAATACAGATTTGGGAAAACTAAATAATGCTAGCTTAATTTTTTGGGGATTATTTTAATTTTTAGCAACACTTTCTTAACCCTAACTTTGCCTCTCATTTGTGATACTCTCTCTATTTCTGTAATTTTAATTTTTTTATAATAATTTCTTTAATCTATTTATAATTATGAACATGGTATCATTTATACTTATTCCCACACAACTAATGTAGGGAAAAGGGTTATATTTGCTGGATGAAATGAAATTCAGTTATACACTCCGTTCGTTTTATGAATTTATATTGATTTTCTATAAAAAATAAATCAACTTTATCATTTATTATATTATTAGGTTAAAGTATATGTAACGTAATCAAAATAGCTCAAATATACCCTTCCTCTCTATAACATTATCCCAGATGAAAAGCCAAATCTTAGATGAACATTGTGATGAGGTGGAAAGTTGAAACAAAGATCAATATAGCAAAATAACCTTAAAACAAAAGGAAGAATCTTGCTTCTTAAAATTGATAAGACAAATAAGGGAACACTCAGAATATTTCAAAGAAAGCAGAGGGTGCTATACTACATACTTGCTTTATTTATGCCTTTTATAGACATACACAAAAACAACTTTGTTCTTATTTCCATTTTAGAAGCTAGAGACTTCTCTTTTTGCTGATTTTTGAGGTGTCCTTTGAGATTGATTCGGGGGTAACATTCTAATTTTGATTTTAATGTTTTTTTGTTATTTCATTGATTATTTATCTTTAATGTAGAGTGGTAGAAAATGGAAATTTTCGCCCTAGATATAAAAATTGTATTTCTTCTATTTGGAGATCAATTCAGATTCATTTTTTTAATGAAATTGGAGATAAGTTGATTTTGCAATGAAATTATAGTTATGATGTTAGGGGATCGTACTTGACTTTTGAGTTGATTTTTTTGTTTTGGGATAAAAATATAGCAATATGGGTATTTACGGACTCGTATACCTACGTAGATTAAGTATTTGAATAAATTAGAATTGTTCGGAGCTTTGATGAAGCACAATGCTTTTCCTTAATCGTTTGTGTTTCGCGCTTAAGGTAAGTTGAGACTTTCTTGACTCTTATGTTTATATTGGTAATTGTTGATTAATGGGTTATAGGTAGAGAGGGGTCCCATATAGATGAGATGACGAGCACTTATACAGATAACAGTGCTATGATATGAGTAAAAGATGAATATATTAGTAAGTATTGAGAACTTGATTTATTGAATTCTTTACCTTGATGTTTGGCTTGTTTAATTGTTTAACACTCATCATTCTGTATTATTCATATACTTGAGGCAAGGAATTAATTCAAAGGCATTTACACATATTCAAGTCATATGTTTCAGTATCTATTGTTATGATCTGTTTTCGAACTAAGGTCAAAAACGTCTCATAACATCGGCTCTTTTTGAAAAATACAGAGTCACCACTTAATTTTTTAGGAAAAACAAAGAAAATCTCTTAAAAGGTAATTTAGGGGAAAACCTTTTTTTAAAATCCATAGTTTTGGATAAGAGTTCAAATTTCTTAAGAAGGTGTTAGGCACTAAAGAAGTTACACAAATGTGGGTCCCGACAGTTTTGAAATATTTTAGCTAACCTTGAAAAAATCTTTTAAGTTTCTTAGAAAATGTTTTAGAAATGAATAGAATATTTTGTTAATTAGCCGCTCTTTAAACTCAAATTGAGGTAAAATCGAGACGAATTGATTATTCAATTAGTAAATTAAGTTTCTTAAACTAAACAAAGTAAAATAATTATTTGCAAGAACAAACTAAGGGTAGCAATTAAACCGTAACTGACTTCAATTTGGCAAAAATGAAATACGTACTTAATTATAATACTTGTTTTCGATATAAAATAATTTTCAAACTAATCAAATAGACATATTTAATAATTATTATTTACGTAAAACATAGATTATATATATTAGGATATTTTGTCAAATGAAAATGGTAAAATAACACTAAAATAATTTTCTTTTTAAAAATCGACCATGTAAAATAAATATGTCACTCTGTAATTCAAGAAGCTTGGGTAATTAATTAAAAATATGGAGGATCAAAATTGAGTGTTAACATTTGCCCCTTTCTTTAGCCAATAATAATGAAAAGAAGTCCTGGAAAAAGAAAATTGACAAATTTAATTTTGTCTGGCCACCAAAATTCACCTCAAAAAGCGATACAATTTAAAGAAATCATAGTCGGACCTCGGTATTGAGTTTTCTATATATCTCAGATTGCATGAAAATTTAGATTACCTGTAGTTCAAAACACTTTATTTATGCAGGATTTTGAAGACTTTAAAAGTTTATTTCAGTGTCGAGTTATTGAGACCTAGAGAGTTTGGCATGAGGTTGGGAGAATCTGAAATACGCCCGAGATTCAAAATCAAACTCACCTACATATCTCCGATATCGAGAATCAGGACGCATATAGTTCGACTCAATCGATTGAAAATGCATTTCTTATGTGGAAATGTTTGGTTTGATATAGATGATAAGTATAGTCTGAGTACGAAAAAAAGGCTTGCAATTTCTTATTTATGAATGTGAAAAACTTTACACTCGTAATTAAGTATCTGCACGAACATAATTTCAAAAATTTCAAGTATGTCATCACCTGGATTTGAAATAAATACCAATAATTCCCCAGTGTAGAATCGGAGTTACACTAGATGTGAAATTTAAAGAGTGGTCAATTCAACTCTTCGATAAAATGATCTTAGCATGAATAACCTACATGCCTTCTTATAGGGGTGTAGTTTGAATATGGTGAAGGTAGATCCTCGATTCTTGCCTAAAGAGTTTGAGCCCATCTTTGGCAATTTTCCCCAGTTCGCTGCTAAGAAAAAGTTTCACATTGTACTGCATCCTTTTTGGTGTAGTTCACATCTATGGATTGTATATGCTACAAAATCCGAAATAAATTCATCAATAATAAAAAGTAATATAAATTTTATTATGGTGGTACCGTCTTTATGATATTTTGACTAGTTGATAACGTCCCCTGCGACATCTCATATATTTGAAATAAGTGGATATGTATGATGATGTCTGTGTCGATATGTGGCTGTCACCTTGATGTCTATATAGATAAGTGGTTGTTACTTTGACTCTTTGTCACATTAAAGAAGGTGACGATCCAATCATGATATGATATGTCACAATGAAGGAGGTGCCATTCCATAACATAATACATATCTCAAACCGAAGGAGGTGACGCTCCATTATATGTTACACTAAAGAAGATGACAATTTAATATAATATGTCACACTGAAGGAGGTGACGCTTCAATTTAATATAATATATCACACTGAAAGAGTGATGACTCAACATGTCTCTTTGAAAAGCAGACAACCCAAATTAAATGCAATAAACCACTTTGGATGGGGTAGTTCCCCAAAGTGTGTCATTGAAAGGCAGACAATCCAATACTGAGTACAGTACACTACAACACTTGAAATAAAATTATAGTAGAAAATGTAATATAAATGCAAATATAAACTATGGTAACCTCCACACTGAAGGAGGTGACTATCCGATTTAAGTATGCTATTATGCGAGATATGATAAGTCAATATAATATAATATACCACGCCGAAGGAGGTGATATTTTAATATAATATAATATGTGGATTCTAAGGGAGTTGACGATCCAATATAATATAATGTAATATGTGACGTTGAAAGAGGTGAAGATTCAATATAATTTAACATGTCACACTGAAAGATGTGTTTATCCAATATAATGTAATATGCCATGTTGAATGAGGTGATGAT